>JAMKPZ010000287.1:0-107607 GCA_024699675.1 Amphibolis antarctica
TTACAAACTTAAATATTTCATAATTAAAACATTTTAATTTTAATTTTTCAATTTGTAATTTTTTTTAAAATGTAATTTAATTTTGTTGTAAAATTTGTATAAATGTAATTGTAAATTTGTAATAATGTAAATATAAAATATGTAATTCATTAATAAATAAAAACTTAATTTAATTATATGCATTGTTGTCTAATTGTCTCATTTATTAACTTGTTGAATACTTGAATGTTGAATTAAATTTAAATATTGATGGTTGAACGGTCGCATGCACGGGCAAGCAGGCTGGGGAACTGTGCCTAGGCCGGCAGCCGGGTCATTGGGCCGACAACCGGCTCACAATGTTGAGTCCCACCGTCCCGAGAAGAAGAGCTGAAGACTCTTTGGCGATATGGGCCGTGCGGCCCGTGCCCCCCTCCCACCTGAGGGGGAAGGGCGGAAGGCTGTGCGAGCCGGCAGGGACTGTGGGGTGAATGGTCGCGTAGGTGGGAGGGGGTGAATCGTGAACGGGTCGTGCAGTCAGCAGGGGAGACGGGCCGTCGGGTCTTGGATCGGCTGTCAGGTCGCAGTGCCAAGTCTCGAGAAGAATCATATTCGTCAAACTCATGTCATTGACTGGCACAAATAGTATTTTTTCGTGCTTGGGCTAGCCTAGTGATGGTGTGGGCCATGCCGTGCCAGCACAAAAATCATGCCATACCAGGCTAACACGGCACGATTGACAACATTAGCATCCAAACTTTTGAACCACCAAAAGGAAAGAAAGGAGTCGACGATTAAAGGAGAAATGGGATCAAAAGTTTCAAACAAGACACCTAAACTTCTGAACCACTAAAAGGAAGGAGAGGAGCTGGCAACTAAGGAAGAGGTGAGTTCAGAAGTTCTGAACAAGGTGTCTAAACTTTTGAAGCACCAAAAGGAAAGAAGAGCTAGTGATTAAGGAAGAGATGAGCTCGGAAATTCTGAACAAGGCATCTAAACTTCCAAACTACCCAAAGAGAAAGAAGGGCTAGCAGGTAAGGAAGGGTTGGACTCGGAAGTTTTGAGCACATCCTTAGGCTAGAGAACCCTCACAAATTTAATCTTCTGACCTTGGAAAAATTCCAAACAGCCTCTAATACCCTAAGCACCTATTAAACTACCCTCAAAATGCAAGAAGAACACAAGTGTTAACCAAACTCAAAAATGATATAATGAATCATACTCTGAATGATGTTCTGAAAAGTCTTAACTTAACAAGATGATAAAATCATTATAACGATGAGGCTAATCGTTATACCGATTTTATAGAATACTAGTTCTATGATTCCTTGCAAATGAAATTCATAAAGATGCATAGGATTGTAAATTTGGAGTGTCAACAGTGTCCATTGTCTTGGCAATGAGTACAAAAAATTTCTTGAAGTTCTTTAATTGCCTTTTGTTATTCAACATAAGTATCTTTATTATCAATATGATTAGTTTTGTTGTTAACCATGGCCATGTTGTCAATGTTAAAATTCTATCTCAAAATCAATTGATGATGAGTGAAAAAGGTTTTTATATAAAAATTTTAATTTATTCCCTACATTTATTAATGTATGACTATTCTAACACTTTCCCCTAATTGTGACTTGTTTTTAATTTTTTTTATACCCTTGAGTGTTTACAGATAAATGTGCATAGTACTGATTATGATACCATCTCAAAGTCATTGTCACAACAAGTGGAGATCCGAGTGGACGTGCATTAGAGAAATCAGCAAATGAAGATGATGGTTAGGGTTTGACGGAGGTAGCAACAATGAAAAGGGAAAGAGGGTTTTTCAATTAAAAAGTATTGGGTCTGTTACATTGTAAAACATACATGGGTATTTATACCCATACAATAATAACGGTAAAAAAGATCTATAGTTGAGATTAAACCCAATTTTAACTCTCAGTTCCCTTAAAAGATGATGCAAGTTCATGTTGTCTTTCTTCTTATAAAATAAGGTTACAAATTATGTTTATGGCAGGCAATAGGCTCATTAGAAGGATTTGCCCTCTCACAACTGGATAAGTTTTATTCAATCCTAATAAAAATTGCATGATTTTATGATGTTCATCTCTCTTGATAAATACTAGTAGCACCACAATTGTAGTTAGGAAAGGGCTCATAACAAACTAATTCATCCCATAAAGTTTTCAATATAGTAAAGTATATATGTAGTTACAAGTTTGTTTTTGAATGATTCTAGCCAAAGATTGGTGGATTTGAAAGATTCTAGGTGCATCAACTTTGGAAAAACGGTTAGCTAAATCATTCCCAATGTCTTTGACATAGTCATAAAATCAAACGTTGTCATATATCTCAGATTCTAAGGAATTAGCTAACCAGTTAACTACAATATCATTAATGTGACCCAATTGGTAATGTCTCTTAGGATCTACATCAACAGATGATTGTGGGATATGGATTTTTTGAACTACTCAGGTAGTAGGGGTTCATTCCACCAAATCCTTTTGACTAAGGGTTACGCCTTGACTTTTCTCCATTAGTCAATAGAATTAACAGCAAGATTAAACCAAAAGAATCTGAAAAGGTAGATCAAAAGAACAAATAATGAATCTACGCAGATTTGAATAGAAACACAGCGGAACCACATGAAACAACGAAGATCACAAGAAATATCTCTAATGCAGATAGATGCGGGTCTGATATATCAAGAAATATGAATATAACTACTATATCCGAAAAAGAACAAGTAGAGAAAAAAGTTCAATTGAGATCTAACTCGCTAGCTAGTCAAAAGATTGGAGAATATATCTAATCCAAAATTGAGAAAAAATCACAAGGAAGTCGCTTATTCCTTTGATACCATGTTGAACATCAACCCGTGAACTTCAAAAGACGATCACAGTAAAAGAAACCCCAGTGGATATGATACACTAGAGAGAGAAAAAAATTTCCCAGAATTTTATTCACTGGACAAACATATCCGCAAATAATTAACACAAGTGTATATTACAATGAGGGCGGAACTAGTTACAACCGAGGATCCGAGTCCGTTTAACAACGATGAAAGAAAATATCTACAGAACTATACAACATTTACAAAACTATATAAAACATGTACGTACTTCAATACAGAAAAACACAAGATCCGTACATACTTCAATAGAGCGAACGGTAGTGAATCGCCTCGTCCTTCATCTGCATTGTTTGGGTCTGGTGGTGGCTGTGCGGTAGCCAATCAGGAGCTTGTCGACGAGCTTCCGTGCTGTCGGCAACGACGACGAGCTTGCGTGCTGTCGGCAACGACGACGAGCTTCCGTGCTGTCGGCAACGACGACAAGCTTCCTCACTACCGTCGGTCGGCTGGTTTGACTTTTATTGGTTTTTTTTAAGTTGTTTTTTTCGGTGATGTGGTAAAATGTATGTTAATTTATTTGATTAATGGGAAATTTGATTTATTTCTCGTAAATTATATTGTTATGTTATGTTATCGATTTCTCTCTACCTTACAATAAATCAATACTGCGAACATATCGATTTCTCTATGCAAATGCATGAAACACATTATTCACAAATGCATGCTTGATAACGTATTATTCAAAACTTAGGATTTAAAATAATTTTTATAATAAATTTTAAAAAAAAATGTAAAATCAATAAATTATAATTTATAAAAATTATTAAATATTTTTAAAAGTATTTTTAATAAAACAGATTCTTTTAAAAATATTTTTCAAAAAAACAGATACTTTAAAGTTAAAATTGAAATTTTATAAAATTTACTGTTTTAATAAATAAACCTAACATCTAAAGTACTAAAGGTTAAAATTTAAGATTTAATATTTAATTAGGATTTAGAAGATTTAAGATATAAAATTTAAGAAATACTATTATTTTAAAACACTAAACCCTAACCGTCACTTTTTTTTAAATACTATTCTTTTAAGCTTTTTTTTTGTTTTTACTCTTAGCGGGAGTGAAAAAAGTGATTTTCAAGAGAATAATTTTAAGATAAAATGAGAGAAAATAGTAATTTTAATAATAAAATAAATAAATTAAAAAATATATATATCATTTAAATTATAAATATTTTATAAGTTAGAAGTAAAAGAAAAACGAAACTGCTACACCATTTGAAGAAGTTGAAGCAAAAATAAACACACCCGCATCAATGATTTGAAGTGCCAAAGTGGTTTTGGAAAGGTCGACCATTCCAAAGTCCAAATCTGTGGACGGAAACAACGAATCTTTGATTATATTTCTTAATAAGATAAGAGTAAGATTTTTATTATACAGTTAATTAGGTATAGTAATTAAAGTAAAATAAAATAAATGTATAATAATTGTAATAATTTTTTTTTAGTAATTAAATATAAAATTTCGAAAATATCCTCACCCCTACGTAGTATTAAAACTACTATTCTTACACACATGCATATATATATATTATATACATACATATACAAATACATAAATATAGTTTAAGACTACTGAGATAAAAATAATATTTACAAAAAATACATAAAGTATAATAAATACTATTATTAAAATAATATACATTTTTGCTGAACAGAAAAGGCAACAGACTCTCAACACACGTATGATGCACCAACATGTTACGCAACGAATTTTATTGTGAAAATGCATATGTTTGTTTGTTAGGTAAATAAAATAATAAAAAAATTAAAAAATAATAACTAACTAAAGAAATAAATTAAAAAGATGTCTAAATGATTTTATAAAATTTTTTGTTTCTAAATTTTTGGGAAGATGTTAATAATTCGGAAATAACAAAATTTTCTAAATTTTTAATTTCATTAATTTTTAATAAGCACACACCTCTCGTGAATGGTTAATGTGAAATTTTTACATCAATTTTTTCCGTAAATAATGGAAGTAAATAATTAATAAAAATGATGGTACAACAAAAATATTTTTATTAAGATAACAATATCTGTTAATTAAATCGTTAAATAAAAAATATATAAATAAAATAACGAAATTTCTTCTCTTTTTTCAAAAATCGGCATATTTACGTAAAACAATAGAAGTAACAAATAAACGAAGATAAAGGTAAATTTAAAAACCTATTTGAAAAGATCACTAATCATATTTTTCCTATCATCCATCTTCGAGAAACGTACCAAAAATTAAAAACTCACGCAACTTCCTCCACCGCACCGCACGCATGCACAGTCTAAAACACATCGACCCACGAAGCTAACCCAGATCTGTACGTTCTATTTCATGTTGGCAACCCAAATGTGGATTAATTAATATTGCTCCATTAATCCATGTGTTCAATCAAGACCTGTTTTTCTGGTGTAGATTTCGACTGCTGACACGAAACAGAGTAGAATTTGGGTCTGATTTTTCCTCTGTGAATTAAAAAACAAAGTGGGTTCCCACTGAATCCCCCACCTACCTTTACTAGCAGACCTTTCTTCCCCCCTTTTACCGTGGGCGCCGCCGCGTTCCCGGAAGGCCATGCACCGTCGTCCAAGAGGATTGGGACACCGGACGACGGACGCGGAGAGGTCGCCCTGCAGCGACATTATTGCCGGCTGTACATGATACATCCCCTCTCTGCTACTCCAAGCTGGCAGCACCAGATTTCAAGTTGTTTGTTTTCTTTTAATCAAGTTGGTGATGTTTTTAAACATCTAACTTTTACTGTAACCAAATTTTTAAAACTCTGTGACCATAAAAATATCATGATCCACCAGAACTTGAAAACTCCGGAACTACTAATCTTTTTTAAACATTTTGACTAGTTGCAAATTAAAGAGCAGTTAAGTCGAATCCCATACCTAAAACCTGCCAATCAGACAATGAAAATTTAATTATTAGTTGATCGTATGTACCACCTGCACCTCCTTCGATGTAGCTTGAACCCAAAGGCAATTAATTAACCATCCGAGATTTTAAGATTTTCCCATCATGCATGCACCAAATATGAAATATCGAGCTTGGTTAAGGATCTGTCTGTAGACATATGATGATCGATCAGTGGTAGTGTTCAATTTGTTTGGCATATATATAAATATATGCTGCTGCAGCCTGCAGCAGCAGCAGCAGGTAACAGTTCCATAAAAAAACAGTGCCAGCCAGTGGTGGGTGCGCGATGATTGCCTCACGCATACAAGTAAAGATACATACACATATATATACATATATATATGTGTGTGTATGTGTATGTGCACCATTACCTAACCTGGGACGAGTGTGTGTGTATGTGTATGTGCATCATTACCTAACCTGGGACGAGGACCCTTTTCTTCCACAGACACTGATGGAATGTTAAAGTGTACGGATCGAGCTGAACAATCAGTCAAACAAGGAAGCATTTGAAAAGGTTCTGTGGCTGTGATCGGTGGAGCGTAGCTTTCGGGTGAAGGAGAAGTGAAGCAGGTTGAAGGACTGCAATCGTCATTATAAAGGCAAGTGCTTCGAGCAGGGGGAAGCTCACAAGCACGGAGGTCGGCCTTTGATCGATCCATACCCTCCAATATATATATTTTGCCTGCAAGAATGGGGTGCAGAAGCTTGTCGGCGGCGGTAGCCATTTGGCTGACCATCTTCTTGCTCGTGTCGGAAGCCCAGAGGGTGACGAGGTCGTCGCGGTACAAGCCCTGCAAGAGCCTCACCCTCTACTTCCACGACATAGTGTACAACGGGGAGAACGCCAAGAACGCGACGTCGGCGATAGTGGGGGCGCCGGCATGGGGCAATCGGACGCTGCTGGCGGGGATGAAGCACTTCGGGGACGTGGTGGTGTTCGATGACCCCATCACCCTGGACAACAACCTCCGGTCACCGCCGGTGGGCCGCGCCCAGGGGCTCTACCTGTACGACAGGAAGGACGTGTACACAGCCTGGCTCGCCTTCTCCTTCACCTTCAACTCATCCTCCCACGTCGGCACCATCAACTTCGTCGGCGCCGACCCACTCATGAACAAGACCAGGCAGGTCTCCGTGGTGGGCGGCACCGGCGACTTCTTCATGAACCGCGGCATCGCCACCATCATGACCGACGCTTTCGAGGGGGCGGTCTACTTCAGGCTCAGGGTTGACATCGACATGTACGAGTGCTGGTGATCCTCCCGCACTAATATTCAAATAAATAAATTAAATTACAATAAGTATCTATTTTCGAAAAAAGAAGAAAAAGTATTAAGTATCCAAAATTTACGATATTTCGTTGTTGTCGTCCTACGAAGAAATAAATAAATGCATGTTCTTGTATCTATCTGTGTACTTTTGGATTTTTTAAATAAATAAAAAATTTAAAACTAACGAAAAAATAATATTTTTTTATTAATTTCCTGGTATTTATGTACGTAATAGAAGATGATGATATTTGAGATACTACCTGTAACTATAACAATCATGTTTATTAAAAGTAGTGTAGTTGCTTTAATTACTTAACAAGAAGTGGAGCTTTCTTCGAAGGCACCATCATCACCGTAGCGATGATAAAATTCGTTGTTGATTAATAAGAAAAGGTTGTTGATTTCAGTTATTTAAAAAAATTATTTTTAATAATAATATTATTATATATTATCAATATATAAATTTTTATCATATTAATTATTATTTAATTCTAACTTTATTTATAAAAGTAATTTTAATTTCATCTAATTCTTAAAATTGACTAAAGTTTTCTTTAAACGTATCCAAGGTAATGGAATGTATAACAAACAATATGCAAAACATGTGTAATTGGAAACTTAGATGAACATGATAGTACGTAGTCGTAACGTAACAATTTATACGTTGAATTTATATAATAATAATAATGTTAAGAATATTTTTAAAAATTTAAAAAAATTACTCACCTTTATTTACGAGTGAATGCGATGTATAGGAAAATGTCTGTACATGATTGTGACGATGACCAATACAACATGAGTTGAGGAATTAATACTCGTATACATGAGTTGGAAAAGTATATACATTTCACCCTTTTAGAACATTAATAATAGAACCTGATATATATATAATTAAGAAACATATGATATCATCGAAAAAATGACAAAATATGATAGCTGATATAGTATATTGTTTTTCTAAAGTTAACGTAATATTAATTAGCATAAAAGAAACTAAAAAATAAAAAATTAGAAATTATGATAAAATTTAAATTAATCTAATTTAATTAAATACTTGATTACAGATAAACATACATGAAAAAAATTTCTCCAGGTTAACAACAACAATTCTTCGTAAATGGGATTTCTTATTTATTTCGAAAAAAGTTCAAGTCAGCAATTCAAAAATTGCTCACGCGTATGTTAGAGAGTAAACAAAGGTATGTTTGATGATAAAATATTTTAATTTTAAATACTGTAAAGAATAATGAAATTAACTTTTATAATAAATTATAAAATAAAAATTTATATAATAATAATAATAGTTAAATATTTATGTAAATTAAAACTGAAAAATGTTTGCCAGTACGCTAACGTACGCTCCAGGTCCAACAATCACAACTCGAATCCGCGATCCTCTTCTTCCTCTCTCTCGATCGATCTCCATCTCACGATTTCTGCCGAGGCTTTGGGTGCTTGCGGCCGAGAAGAACGCCAGGGCATGGGCTAGACTGGGACTCCGTCTCCGTCCCAGAAAGCTCCAACTTGCTGTGCTGGATGGATGGCAGCCTTTCTCATCCCGTAGCGGCATCGGCATCTCCGATCACCGTTACATTGGCGTAGATGGATGGGAGATTTCGCTGCTGCTCTGGGAGAACCACCTCGGTCCTCATCCCCGCGGTGATAAACCGCCGCGTCTTCCGTGGTGATGCTCCGATCGATCGGAAAGGGCCGAACTTTTTGGCTCTCCGGGGAAGTTTGCAGCGGTTTGGCGGCATGGGAAAAGTAGGTTTTTTAGGGAGGGACGGGATTTTTGGTGTTTGCGTCGGCCGGTTTTTATTTTTTCTTAAATCTTTGTTTTGGGATTTTTGTATTTCTTTCATAGAAATGGGGATCGCTGTACCATGTTCATTGTTTCAAGCATGATGAGGAAGAGGTGCCTTCCTCCGGTAGTGCCGAGTATATGAAGTTCTTGGAGAGCAAATCATCCGAGAAAATGGATAAGAATTTGAATCAGGCGGGCGGTAACAGAGTCAATTGGATATCTACCATAGAAAAAGTAAGTAATTTCTGTATTATATTGTCGTTGTTATTTAATTTCTAAATTTGTAGTTCCTTGGATTTAGTATCACTCCCTTTTTTGGCTAACCTAGCTGGTTTTCATCTGTATATGTCATTCTAGATTTTCTCGTATCTTCTCCAGTTTCTATCTTTTTTTGCAGGATTCACAAAGTAGGATTTCATTCTAGTGTTGAGTTTATGTAGAATTTAGATATGTGGTGGAAGATTTTTACATTTGATTTGTGGAATATACTTTTTATTCCATGTAAATCAAATTTCACATGATTGAACAATGAAAGGTAGAGTCGTTGCATTGCACAATTGAAATGCAAGACCAAAGTTTATTGCTAGATTATTTCCAAGTAACGATCAGTATACTTTGAAGGAAGAGAGATGAACTAAACATAAAACTACCACCATTCCATATCGAAGGTGGAAGAGAGCACGTCAAATATGCAAATAATGATACATAGGGAATACCACAACAATAACCAATGTCTTAATTTCACTATTTGGATTGGCAGTACGAAGTGTTGCACAGTTCATAGATGCATCTGTTATGTTTTGGAAATCGCATTGGAATTTGTGAAAATACTTTCCTTGGAAATGTTACCATCTTTTTATCAATACTATTTATGTCTAGCAGTTATATTAAAAGGTGATGAACCAGTTTTCATGGCACGTGGTTCTCTAATCAAGTGAAAAAGCAAAGAGAGAGTACATTCAGCTGCTTATTAATTAGAACTATGAAATGATCAGGTTGCCTATGTTGATCTATAGTGTATTAGCATGTGTCATGTAAAATGATGAAGTATTGGCCTTTCAAGTTTGCATTACCTGTGATATTTATAAATAATAAATGTACTAATTATTGGGAATATGAGAGTTAGTGTAGGTAAAGTAAGCTAAGGAGTAGGGTACTCACCATGGAAAATAGAGTCAGAGTTGCATTTTCATCATGGTGAGCAAATCAAGGGCTTGGTGCTGATGAATTATGCATGGATAGCCCACTTAAAAAAGGATAGCAAAATATGGTGTAGAAAACCAATGATAGGTTGATCTCATCATGTGTAAAAGTCTAAAAGATTTTCTCTATTGCTTAAGTCTATTTCTCTTTGTTTAATTTTGACCCTTATAATATCATATCTGGATTCATTGATTTCACAAAATTTTTGAAGTGAATTTTCTTAAGTAGTTACACACTAATGGGAAATACTATCTCCTAAATGTTTTTTTGGTACTATTTCGATTCTAACATACAAATGGTACTTCGAGAGCTGCAAAATATTGTCATTCCTAATATTAGGTCCTGTGGCTACATTGGAAAACCTAGCTTGGTTCTGCTTATTACCCCACTTTGGACTCAAAATCACCTTTATTATGGATTTCGTGAAGCACATGCAAATTGTATGTTATTGGGGAACTGAGGTTTGCAGTAGGATTGATTGGACTAGAGGAATAATGAATGTATAAAACTATATATACATTTTTTACAATAAAGAGGCATGGATTGATTGGTAAGGTAAATGAGTTTTAAGACATGGGGTTGAGGTTTCAAGTATCATCTTTGGAAATTTAATTCTCATACTTCAAAGGGTAATTATGGGCATCAAAAAAATCTAGGTTCATAGAGGAGGTGGCTTCTCTTAATATAATAGGTGAAATTATTGTTTACTCTTTCACTTGGAGTAGTTAAAAGCAGATATCTGTATGAACTAGGGATTTTTTTTACTGTTGTTCAATAATAAATGGAAATGGTCCACCAAAGTGAATTCAGCACATGCTCAAAATAAAGTTTTATTTGGTTTAATTATAGATTACCCTCCTCAACTAATCATGTTTTTCACTTTACCATGTTATGTTATACATTTTTGTTACAACATATCTCCCATGACCATGACAGATTACAATTTCCCTCCTTGTTGAATAAACAACATTAGTTTTTGTCTTGATCTGATCATTTTGGCCTTGATTTCAAAATATTCAGAATCATTACTACCGTTTGAATTTTTGAATTAATAGTAATTGAGCATTTTTTAAACAGCATGTGATTATGAGTGACGGCTTCTAAGGATTAATTCCAAATATGTAAAGGTCTGCAATTTTTTTCTTAAAGATGCTTCTTGTAGTTGCTTATAGACAAGTATCTCTTTAGTTGTCTACATAAACTCTTTGACCATTACTGTGTAACTAGCAAACAGGGACTGAACTTTTCTTTGTTTTGGTTCTGTCCACTTTATAATATCTTCCAATTTCCCATTATAAAGAAAAGAAAATCAGTCATTGATTTCTTCCCACATTTTCTCTGAATAATTATGTACAATTTTAGTGTTTTGAGGTTTTTTTTTTAATTTATCAATTTTCCTTTGTATTTTACGTTTAATTTTTAATGCAAAATTAAAGGATGTCTAAACTTGCTGCTCTTCTTTAGGTTGTACATAAACTCTTTAGATTACATGGTGAAACTTGGACAGTTCCCTGGACTGCAGAAACTGTTATTCAGGTGACTATTCTGCCACATTTCACATACTATTCTGGATTTATTTTAGATATCAGAAACTAACTTGCACATTGTCTTCAAAAGTAGCTGGTCCTTATGTTAATTGTTCACTTGAAAAATCTTGATGTGTGAAATGTGATTCCTTGCCATGGATATCCAACCAGTATAACCAGTACGCACATTCTTACACATTATTCTCCAATGTATTTTGCATCACATTATTACACTTACACAGTTGTTAGACAAGGGCATCTTAGTTAAAATAGTACCTCACACCACAAAGCCAGTACGCACTATGCACTCTGGTCATCATGATAGGTGTTAGGAAAATCTTCCCCAAGAGGTTTTGGTGAAATAAAATTTAATGATATATTTAGGAAAATATGTATTAAGTCAAATATAGGAAAATATAAAAGGTGCAAAGAAGGCCTTAGTTAAAGAAACAATATGAAGATACAAGACAATCTAGGAGTTTCAGGTCAAGTCAAGATTGAAGAAAAGCTTGAAGAAGAGCATGAAGACCTCAAAAGATAAAAGAAGACTCAAAGGTTCAAATTGCTTGTGTGTGTCCGTAGAATTATTGTAATCCCCTTTAATGCTTTAACATGTTACAAGTATCACATAGGACATGTAGGATAGATATGTGTAATTAAGTTAACTACTTACAATTATTTATTTATGCACCTAGGTATGTAGTTAGAAGCCAATAAATCGGAATGTCATTTCTGTGAAATAGAATACCAATTTCTGAGCCAAAAGTGCAGTAAGGCATTGGGCCTACTTTGATGCATTAATTACTAGTATTGGCATATTGTTTGTTTCATAACAACACACCTATTACTAGGTTCAGCATAACTTGAGAGAAAAAGAAGTTAAATTATATTACAGAGTATGGCACATTGTAATTTATACATCTACAACGTAATTTATACAAAACACTCTAAATAATGTAAATATATAAGTAACTCAAACACTCCCCCTCAAGTTGGAGCATAAATATCGAAACTGCCCAACTTGCCATAAAACTTCCGAAAATCTTTAATACTCGGCCCCTTAGTAAAGATGTCAACCCTTTGTTTAGAAGATGGAACCCTTTGCTCAGAAGATGGAGTATAAAGAGTAGAAACAATTCTATCAATCACCAAATTCTGAATATAATGACAATCCACTTCAATGTACTTTGTTCTTTCATAGAATGAAAGATGATTGACAATATATATAATTACTTAATTATCACAATACATCTCCATTGGTGCAACTATGGTGAAACCAAGATCAGTGAGAAAAAGCCTTGATCCACATCATTTCACACCTAGTTTGTGCTAGACTTGTATTCAACTTCTTTACTTGATCAAGAGACAACATTTTGTGCTGTGCCATGTCACTAACGTCCCTCCAACATGTGCAATACCCGAAAGTGGACATTTGATTTTTATGGTCTCTAGTATAACTTAAGTTGGAAAAGGCTTTAACTTGAAGATGACAATGCTTTTCATACACCAACCCTTTGCCAGGAGTACCCTTGCCAGAACTTAAGTAACTCCATGCTAGTGAACTTTCCTAGGCTTCTACATGAATTGTGAAAGAAGACCTACAATGAAGAAAATATATTGTTGAGTAACAATCAAAAACTCACCAATAAGTCTCCTGTACCTGTTAGGATTCTCCAAAGGTTCAGATGTATCATCCCAAAAAGACCTGTCTTGTAATAAATCTAGCACATATTTTCTTTGTGAAAGGGACACATTTCCTTTCGCATTGGAAAATTTTACTACCAAAAAATAACCAGTTCGTCTTATATCTTTATTAGCAAAGTGTGCTGCAAGATATGCCTTGGTTGTTGCTATACTACAAGAATCACTTCCTATTATTAAAATATCATCTACATAGATGGCAATGACAATATGTCTAGAACTAGAATTCCTCCAAAAAACAAAGTGTTCTGTTTGATATCGTTTAAAGCCTCCTTGGATTACAACTTCATTAAACTTTTGAAATTGTGTTCAAGGACTTTGCTTCAATCCATAGATTGCCTTTTTAAGATAACACACCATATACTCCCCTATGTAATATACTCAAGAGCTTACTCTATTAAAATTTGTTCTTGTAAATCACTATAAAGAAAAAAATTCTTGATACATCTCCTAGGGTAGATTTGTAGCAATAGATAAAAGCACTTAAATAGAATTGAGTCCAAGTAATCGAAAAAAAGGTCTCCTCATAGTCAACATCGTAAGTTTGGTTGAACTCAAGAGCCACAAGTCGCATGCATTAGAGGGGTGAGGAATAAGTACCCACATCTATTGAGAGGTAAGAGTAATGATCTCATCGTCCATAGTAGCCTTCCAATGAGGTACCTATAGTGCCTCCAAGTAATTTCTAGGAATAGACATAGAGGTAACATTAAAAGCAAAATCTTGAAGACTTGGATGCAAACGATCATGGCAAATAAAGTTAGAAATAGGGTGAATAGGATAACTTTGCGTACTTTTTTGTAAGGTTATGGGAAGATCAACAGAAGTTGGTGTTAGGGAAGGACTTGCATCAGAGGGAAAACTAACTGACTTTGAGGCAATAGATGATGGATCTGTTGGCAGCGATGATATACTTGAAAATGGTGTGGTTCTTCTATAGGTGGAGAAGAAGGCAACACATTTAAGGAAGGCAAGATGGTGGGAATAGGTAGGGGCACCTCTTTAGTAGAATCTTGACCAAAACAAAAGGACTAGGACTCAACAAAGGTAACATTTGTAGAGATGAGATAATTCTTGCTAGGAGAGTTATAACAATGGTACCCTTTCTTAGTGCGAGAACATTCAACAATACACACTTAAGAGGCTGATAAACAAGCTTCTTGTGACCTAAAGTTAGATCATGAACAAAGGCAACATACCTAAAGATTCGGGGAGTAAAAGAGAACAATTCATCGTCAAAATATAGACGACACAAGGAGAGTTCACCTCCTAGTGGATCAGACGACTTCTTATTGATGAAATAGGTAACATTGAGAATAAGATCAAACCACAAGTAAACAAGAACATTCATATGTAGCATGAGGGTGTGTGAAACATCAATGATGTGGTGAATGTTTAAGTTTTGTAATCCCATTTTACTGAGAAGTACGAGGATAAATGGTTTGATGAATAGTCCTTAAGGAAGCATAAATATTATGAAGACCACATTGTTGAAATTCCAATGCATTATCAATACAAAAGTATTTTGGAACAATAGAAAAATGAGTCTTTATTTCAATGAAAAATTGTTGGATAACATCCAAAACATAGGTTTTGTCTTTTAGCAAATTAATCCAACTAATACAAGAATAGTCATCAACATATTTTTTACCAGAAACAGATGAGACTCTTGCTAGACTCTAAATGTCACAATGAACAAAATGGAAAGGACTCGGATTAAATGATAGACACAATCGACAATAGGTAGTACAATGACACTTATCTAACTAACATGACTTACAATTGAAGCAATGGGCAGAGCACCAAGGTAGAATTTGTTAAAGCTTATGTTAAGAATGATGCTCCAACCAATGATGCCAAACGATCGAAGGCTCGGAAGCGGAGGCCAAGCAAGCAAAACCACAAGGTATTTCATCGTAAACCAGTGTATAGGTCCCAACTTGTACCTTGCCAAACCAAATCTCATACTTGTTTATAGGTCTCAAAAGGTACAATGAAAAGGAAAAAAGGTTACAAAACAATATACATGTTCAGTAATAGAATTGATAGATAAGAGATTAATAGGAAGATCAAAGACAGATAAAACATTGTTGAGGGTCATATTAAATGTAGCATAGACAATACCTTATCCAAAAATTGAATAAGTTTACCTATTAATAGTGAAAGTGGAAACTACATCTAGAGAGTTAAAAAAATGGCTAAGTAGAGTTTGAGTGCCTATCATATGGGAAGATGCTCCTAAATCTATAATTCATGAATCACTATGAGAGGTTAGGAGAGCAACAATACCTAAAACAAGAGTGGTAGTAGTTGTAACTTGAAGAGTGTTACTTGCAGACTGACCTTGAACTTTAGGAAGTCACTATATTCTTCTTTTAGAATAGTAACATTGAAGGTTTGATCACCATAAGTAGTGGATGTGAGAGACAAATGAGTAGTGGTCAGTTTGCCGTAATTCTTCCAACATTTCTTTGGGATGATTCATCCATCCACAATGCTCACACAGTGGAAATGGCTAACGTCTACCTTTTCCATGATGAGTATTTTGGTTTCGAGTGTCCTTTCTAACCACCAAAGTAGAAGAATCCAAACCAGTGGTGTGGCTTTGTGGAGTAACCTTCAATGCCTTGGAGGTGTATTGTAAATCAAGCACCTGATCTTGTCCTAGAATCTGTCATCAAATCTTGTCCTCCACATCAAAGTTGATACTTTGAAGAAATGTTGCTACTACGAGCTTATCTTGGTACTAACACAGGGTAGATATATTAGATGTCAATGGTTGAAGAAGTTCAAGCTCATTTATTAGAGCTTTAAAATCTTTAAAGTGATATTAGATTGAGCAAACTCCTTGTCAAATAGTAAAAAGTTGTTGATACACCTCAAACATAGAGAAACATTTTTCTCATGTTCATATGTCAACAACATAGTGTCCTTGATCTTTTTGGTTGGCTTGAGTATTGTGACACTTCGAGAAATAGAGTATTCCATACTGTTTACGAGCTATGCGATCACCACAATATTAGCGACACACCTATCTTTAAAATTGGCATCTTTTGGGTCTATAGGTGGATGAGTGATATACTTTAGATATTGATGAGCCAATAGGAACTTTTTGAAGCTATGAGCCTAAACAAGGTAGTTCTTCCCATTCAACTTCTTGGATGTTCTACTCAAGTTCTTCACCAAGGGGTCCGACATCTCCATGTTGTTGCACAAGAAAAAGGATCGTGTCTGAGGTCACCCATAGGAAGAAACAAAGGAGATGCATGATTGAAGAAAGGCATGACAAAGGTGTCGGCCCTTGATGGTTAGAAAGGGGCATTGGAGAGTGTTGATGTAACAGCAAAAGAAGCTTGTCACGTCTAATTGCGATGAATAAAAAAAATCGTGACAAAAGAAAGGGTTGTGTAAAAGGGGCTTGTCAGGAAAGAAAGGCACGGCGAGAGAAAGCTATGAAAGAATCAATGACGACAAGAGAAACTCGAAAGTGCTAAATAGTCTGGTAGAGAGAGTATAGGTTCTCCCAAAAAGGAAGAAACCTGGAAGAGTTGATGAGTCAAAAAAGAAACTTGGAAGAGTTGATGAGTCAAAAAAGAAACTTGGAAGAGCTGACGAGTCAATAGAAGAAGTTGGTGACGGAATAGGTTCTCCCTAAAGAAAAGAAACCCTAATCCTCTGATACCAACTTGAGAGAAAAAGAAGTGAGATTATATTACACAAAGTAAAGTACATTGTAATTTATACATCTACAAGGCAATTTATACCAAAACCCTAAATAATGCAAATATATAAATAACTCTAATAGCATACCATTACTAATTAGAGCTACAACTACTTACTAGAGCATAAACAATGTACCATTACTAATAAATAGTATATCATTTTTTTCATAAAGATCTAGAACTTAGAGCATTTAGCATACCAATTTTATACTTGGTATACCAATATTTAGATGAAAAGCTTAAATTGGCATATCAATTTCTCCATTGACATATTGATCATGTGACCATTAGGAGAATGACATGTCAAATTGCTAAATGGTATATTGAATCTGCTAAAAATAAAAGATGAACATAGTTGTTGTACCTTCCTTTCTAGGTTTCAAACTCCTATATATGTGTCCCCAAAGCCATACAATGTACGCCTCCATAAACCCTAATGTTAAAAATATTTTAAAGCTTGATTCACATCACTCCAAGCATTTTAGAGGCATTCCCAAGGTTGAAAAGTTTGAAAAAGAGGTTGCACCTGCATAACACTCAAAGTATTCATTCATTTTCATTCAAGAACACATTAAAGGGAAAACAAGAAAAAGAAAAAAGGTGATGGTAGCAAACTTAGTAGTATTGCCTAAGGTAGCAAACTTGACGGTATAAGTTGACAAACTTAGTGGTATTGGTCAAGGGTGGATTTTGCATATTTGGTTTTTGGTTAAGATGGCAGAGGTAGAGTGTTAGTCTACAATAATACTAGTTGTAAATGGTTTGGTGTTAGTTCGGAACAACATTGAAATTATTGTAAGGCTCAAGTGGATTTACTTGAGGATTAAACATAGCCTTAGTTTTAGGGTGAATCACTATAAAATCTTGTTGTTCCTATGGTGTGTGTTTTACTTGTGCATTTATATCATTTATTTATTGTTGTCTACATGCATTTTACTTCTGCATTGATTAAGTTGATTAAAAAATCTGAAAATCACTATTCACCATCATCTAGTGAAGTCTTTTGATCATAACAATAAGCACTTCTTCACTCATTAGATTGTAGTTCTAGAATTTATTAGCTGCAGCTATTTTGCACTAAGTCACCCAACTTCACTCTGAACCACTTGATGAGTAGTTCTTTTAGTGGGGGTAAACTCCCAATATCATGCTTGCAACCCTCAACCTTTTGCTCCAGCCACTCCTCTCATGTCACCAATAACTGATGGGACTCAAAATCTATGGTTGGCAAATGCACCCTAAAATGTTGGAGTGCCACACTTGCATAAACATCTTTAAATTGTTTTCTAGAACGTAAGGTTGATTTTTCTGGTAGATTCTGATGGATACCTAAACATTGTATGAGATACCACTCAGTTTAGTCTATCTATGTTGACAAGTTGGTCATTTTTATGCTTTGTATGATCATAATAGAATACCTAAATTTATTGACTTTATCAATAAAACAGTTATTTCATTGAAGCTTGGAAATTTAAACAATGGAATTGTGCAACTGATGTGCAGGTTATGCTACTGTGGGTTGCATCTTTCTGGCTTGTTGGATCATGGGTCATTCCATTTCTGGCTCACATGGCTGGTCTGCGTAAGGAAACTCTAACTTATAGAGGGCAAGCACTTTACAGTCTCCTGACTGATGTAGCTGAAGGCCTTGCTGGGATTGGAATCCTCCATCGATGCCTCTACAGGTTCTATCCTCTTCCGTCTGGTTGGTTTAGCTTCAGTTTAAAAGGTAATTGGCAATTCGATGTGTTCATAGGGTGCCTTTTGTTCCCACTTGTCAACCGTCTCTCTCAGATCAACATTGACCTCATTCCGATTCTTCCTACACCACCAGTTGGAGTCTCTAGTGTTGAGCAATCCATTGTGGCTCGTGATCCTGTGGCAATGGCTCTATATGCAGTGGTTGTCTCAGTGTGTGCACCAGTCTGGGAGGAAATCGTATTCCGGGGTTTTCTTCTCCCTTCTTTAACAAGATACATGCCATTGTGGGCTTCCATTTTTGCAAGTGCATTGGCATTTGCACTTGCACACTTCAATGTACAGAGGTTGTTGCCTCTCATCTTCCTTGGGGTGGTTATGGGTGTGGTTTTTGCAAGGTCAAGGAATCTGTTTGCGTCAATGCTCTTGCACAGTCTGTGGAATGGATTTGTTTTCTTAGATTTAATGATGTAACAAGGGAATAACCTTAGAAAAGGGTTCATATGATTGATCTCATATAGTGAAATTATGATATAGGCTGTTAAAAAAGGGAATAATCTTACCATAATTTACAAATGATACATGTAGTAAATTTGGTATGTCTGACTGTTGTGTATGTGATGGTATATCCTGCAGCTTCATCCTACCGTCCAGTATCTGGATTGTTGTCTGGTTGTCATCTCTTTATTCTTTCTACTTGTAATGCAAGAGAGTACAGATACCATCAAGAAATGCAAGAGTTTGTGTCGTGGAACTGTTTCCAGTTGAGAATAGACGAGAAAAAGATCTTTTTGTTGCTATATATCAAATGAAATTGTTTGTTTAGATTCTTTTTATAGTTCTCTTATAATGAGATATATTGCATGAAACCTCTAGCGACTTTTTGGAAGCTGCCTAAAACCCAAATTTGCCTCTCAGAGAATATTTATCCTTTTGAATACACTAATGTTCTTTCAAATTCTAGATTTTAATGTTAAAAACGGAATGAAAGAATTCTAGTCTTTCTGTAACACAATCAGCGGGGGCTCATGGGAAATCTATCCCAAATATTAACAGGAATATCTTACAGAACTACCCATGAGATGTTGAACACCAGAAGATGTTTTTGTTTCATCATAAAGTAGTACAACAATTATTAGTTGTGTTTGTTGTCACTTTCTTTATTTGAAAGAAATATAGTTGTAGTGAAAAATATGAATTAATTAATGGTAGAAATTTGTGAAATCCTTTAGCATACCATAGGCATAAAAGAAATACTCACATACAACTCTTAATTAGATGAGGACGTACTTGCAGAAAGTTTGATGATAAATGTTATTGTTTTTTATGTTCATCCTGTCTTGAGTTGACAAGAAGAATAATTGCCAAGAATGGAACTTGCCTCTGCAATGCATAACGTGAAAAACTCTAGCTTTAATAATCAAAATGTGGGCTTTGATACATGTGGATGAGCTTTCGGCATCAATCATATTTATTTTAATCACCAGACCACAATAATCATTTCTATCGATATTGATATTAAACTGTGAACATCAATGAAAGAAACAGTAGATTGTTTCTCATGAAATTTCAACGGTCAGAATAGACATACCTACAACAATGTGTTTATTCTAATTTACCTAGGCAGTCAAAACATGGGCATAGCATCCATACCACAAAGTAATACAAGCCCACTAGAGATTATCGCCTCAGTACTTGATGCTCCGAGAGGTGCCAACTGGACTTGTTCATCTGACATAGAATCTTGTTCCACTTGGCAGTCAACCACCTATTACATGTTTCTCCAGTTGGCCTACAGATGAATTGAGGAGTCTAACATGTGATGTTAATGGAGATTCTTGGCAGTAGTGATTTCTCTTGTCAATTTAACCCAATGTTCTCCATTGCCAGTGGGTGGTTTTTCCTTAAAACAAACACGTCAACGCTGAGGCAGGTCTTAACACTGAGAATATGAATTTTCAGAGGAAATATGACAACTGTTGTTTCTTCCTTGACCCCCCATCCCCATATAGCTCATTCCACTGTTTTAGCTCACTCATGATGGAACCTTCAGAGGCAAAACTGGCAGCAATCTGTTATGAATTAGTTTAAATTTGATTAATGATCACAATTGTTTTGATTAGAAAAAGGTTTCCACATGGGATGGATGTTATAACTTGCGTTTGACTTGCCTGATTCTTTGCTTGTCTTATGTCTTCCATGTTCAATGGTCTCAGTGTAGTCGTTGCATCTTCAACATCTCTTTTTGATGAAATGTTTGCTGGACTCCCACGCTTTTCAAGTCTCCTCTTCTCCTGTGATAACATAGAAGAGCATCTGAAAAATCTGAAGCAGACCTCCTGTAACTCGACAAACTTTTGTTTAGTCAAGCATACCAGTTCCTTTTCTTTTTCTCTTTGTATAAGCTCCCTAACAGGTCGATATGCGGCTGTCGTACATAAATTCTGCAACCAATTGGTTTCAAATTAAGCATTAGCTACATAGCATGAAGTTATGATGAAATGAACATATCTGAAATACACCTTCAAGTCGCTTCCACTATAGCCTTCTGTCATGACAGCTAGCTCCTTGAAATCCAGCCCATCCTCAACCTTCTCTTTAGACAAGAATGCCTTCAAAATTTGTTCACGGTTCCCTACACCAGGCAGTCCAACCATGATTCTGTTCCAAGAAAAATGTTATGTACTGGAGGGAAACCAACATGCAGTTTTTTCTAAAAGAAAGGGAGCACATTAAGTTACCTGCGTTCGAATCTTCTGATGATTGCTTCATCAAGGTCAAATGGTCTATTTGTTGCAGCAAGAACGAGAATTCTTTCCCCTGGTTTCGTTAGGAGCCCATCCCAATGTGTCATGAACTCATTCTTGATCTTCCGCATTGCCTCATGCTCACCAGCTCTGGTTCTCTGCCCGAGCATGCTGTCAACCTCATCCACAAAAATTATTGTAGGGGAAACCTTTGCAGCCAGTGTAAACAAGGCTCGGACATTTTTCTCATCTTCCCCAAACCATTTTGAGGTGATGGTGGACATAGAAACATTGATAAAACTTGCACCGGCTTCATTGGCTATGGCCTTGGCCAGCATTGTCTTTCCAGTTCCCGGCGGCCCAAACAGCAATATTCCTTTGCATGGCTTTAAGAGACCACCAACAAAAAGGTCTGGCCTGCGGATGGGAAGCATAACCAGTTCTTGAAGTGACTCCTTTATTTCATCTAAGGAACCAATATCAGCAAATGTGACTCCAATTTCATTAGCCGGGATAACCTCAGGCCTGATACGCTTCTCAAATTCATTGTCCTGAGGAACTTCCTGTATAAAATTGAAACATTCTGATCAGGATAACACCAAGCTAATACCAAAAGCCACTCATTGCTGAAAGAAGAAAGTGATGACTGAAGGAGGCAGGCCTTGGTTCCATGTGAGATTGTATGGTTAGGCATGCTATTTTTTTTTTCAAATCAACAAAATTCAATCTTAAGGTAAGAAGAAAAATAAATATTGTGCTAGAAACTTGCAGGTACTTTTGGAGCTGTAGACACATTTTCACCATCCTTAGCCCCAGGAACTGACTTCCCTGGTTCAGTTGCTTTTACGGGAGTCTTGGCTTCAACTTTTGTCTTAGGTTTTTGGGTTGTTGCAGTACCCTCTTTAACAGTTTCCTGAGATTGAAAAAGGCACTTTTAGAACAATTTATCATCTCAATGAGTCTCTATTCAGATATTCTAGTAGTAAACGACCTTAGCTTCCAGCTTTAAAGAATTTTCACCACTAAGCTTCCTTTCTTGGAATATGCTCAGACCATGGGATAGACTGCCACATGCACAAAGACCTGATTAGAACTTGACAGTGAAGCTAACAAGAATATACAAGCTGAATTTACCTTTTTGAGGAGATAACAAGCTTTCCGTTTCTATATTCAGGGTCTTTGTTATTCATCAAATGATAGGAAATTGCTGATACTATTATTTCTTCTATGTAATTACTAAGGACTGCTGTGTCTGCAAGGCAAATCGATCCTAGATCATCGCAGTCAAGATCATTGGCCGCTAGAACCTCTGTTATGTGGTTTCTGTTATCCCGAAATTGGAGCATTTTCATGTCTTCTTCAATTTGTGCCTTCCAGCTTACCAGGCGATTCTCATCCTTGGGAGGCTTTATCTCTATATTATATGGAAATAAAACAGAGATGCACTCATCAACCATTTTGTAGTCTGTTTCTGATTCCAAGAGCCTTGAACCAAGTACAAGAACAGGTCCCGATAGTTTTTTCAACAGCTTCTGGAACAAGGAATACACCCTTTGCGATCGATATAGGAGGTTCTCTACATCCCTCAAATATAGGATGATTGGATGTCTTTTAGAGACAGACACCAAAACCTGACATATGAAACTTGCAATTAGAATTAAAAGCACCATCCAACCTATAAATGATTACCTGAATTGACTGTTCGGACTAAAAATGTAACGTCCAATATCACTGTCATCATCCTATTGCTGCAAGAGAATGCAATAGGAAGAAACACTATCAACAGTACATGTATTTCAAAAATTATGGAAAAAAATGTTACCTTGTAAAGTGACTGTATAAGAAGCTTCTCATCAAAAGCCCAGCTGGATGTACGTTTTAGAGGAGCTGAAACAGAAGAGATACAATGAACAACATCATAAAAAGCAAAGGAAAAAACACCCAAAGATTGAATGGTAGTTTATTTTTTATAATGTAGGTATATTGCAGTATGGAGTTTCCTTTCCTTTGCAAAAATATAATTTCAAAAGGAAGATCTGAGTCTTTGAAAAAGAAAATGAAGGATATTTCTAATCATGGAAATAATTTTAATCTCAAACAATTTCATGACAAAGTTGAGTGTCAACATCATGTATAAAAACGTTGGCTTTGGAACCATTCTTTTTTTCTCATTTGGAAATTCTTTAAATGATAGAGTATATGATTTGTTCACAACTTCCGTAGGAAACAAGGATAACTACCATTTACTTTTGTGCTTGCTGTGATTGGTTTCCACTTTCCACTTCCATAACCACTAAAAATAGTAATATACAGTGTAACAGTTATTTTTTATAACTACAATGCAAAACTTTTCCATTGGCATTCTGAATATTCATCAAGCATTTTTTTTACAGAGATATCATTGAAACATATGACTAATAGAGAAATGAAATGATACCTATAAACACATCAAATGCTTTCTAGCTTGTTCCATACTAACCTGGGTTTGCAGAAGGTTGGGATACAAGGCTACTCATGTCAGCAGAAGCAGATGCATTCCTACGTAGTTTTGGCAAGTCAGTGGCATCCTCCAAAACCCTAAAATTCAAAAATTTAGAAAGTGATAAATAACCAATCATCCCTCTTGGTAGTATTTTGGAGGAATAGACCGCCCTGTCTGTTGTACCTTGTTCTAATGTCTACGCCACTACTCTGTCTCCTCAGCCCCCCTGCACTGCTTTCCCTCCGTAAACACCCTGCACAAGTACAAATAAATATATCAGGAAGACCCTGAAACTGTCATGGGGAAACAACATAAATGACAAGAGATGAGAAGATAAACAATTAATAGCTATAACAGTAAATGGATGAAGAATAATATTGACGGCAAATAGTATTCATAAATTTCCCTTAAAATATATCAGCTTCAGGGAAACTTCATCTGATATCTAGGATTATGAATAACATGTCCAAATAAGTACCACAAACCAATACATGATAATAATAGAAGCCACACAAAGCATCAACCCAAAACACTAATCTTCTCATGTCACCTTCTGAGTCCTCCCTCTGCGACAGGATGGGAAAGGATCCAAATAGACTGGAAACCTTTTTTAGTGCCGACTCGGAGGTTGATCTTTTAACAGACTGCAGACAAAATGATATTCGAGTACAATAAAATGCCATAAAAAAAGAACTGCTATGGTAGGTAGTTGCAGGTGATGAGTTTGACATTGAAGAGGAAAAGAAGCATCACCTTCTCTTTATTGGCAGTACCATATTTGCTCTGAATCTGTAGGCATCAAACAAACAAAAAGTCAAAATTAATGACAAGAACATAAACATGAGGGAAGGGAATATGTTGAGATCTGCACACCTTAAGTGAAAAGTCAGTCGTGTCTAGCAACAACAACTTGGCTTCAAAGTAATGGGCAAGAGCCTTTGCAAGCATCTGGCTGTACAGCTCTTCAAAAAAAAGAACCTCATGGTTTAGCTTTTGCAAGATTTCATCCACACGATGTACCATAAACAAGTACTATAACTGGTGCAAATGTTATGTTGTGTACCTGCAGCGCCTGAAAGCAAAATTGCTCGACTGGCCGGAGACAGATTCCTTGTGTGCTTGGAGAACTCTTCCTGCCTGAGGTGAACATATGCTGCACTTGTCAACAGCACCCGCGTCTTCTCACTGCAAAAATGAAGCCACAGAGATTAACACAGGGAGGAGTCCAATTTCATACAACAACAACAACAAAGAATTCATTGTTGATGTTAAATACCATAAGATTAATGCATAAGCACTGAATTAATGACCTGAGAAAATAGGGGAACCCGTCGAAGGTGACCTTGCTATCCTTCCCATCAACCACCTGCCGCATCAGCTCTTGCTCGATATTGTCCGCCGTGATTCCACCCACCGGCGGCGCCCATTTCCCGATCGTCTGCCCCGACGCCAGCCCCAGCCCCACCCCAACCCCTACTCCCACGCTAAGAGCCGACAGGAAGAATTGCTTCTGCTCCATCCCTGTCCACCCCAAACCAATGTCCAATCTCTCAGGGGCAGAAGAACACCACTTGCTTTCCTAATTCCTCACCTACACCGATTGAGAGAGAGAACCGCCTGGGCTCAATTGAACGTAGCCTTGTCCGTTCCAAACATTGCAACTTTTACAGGGATTCTGAGATTTTCTGATTTGGGTACGATCTAAACTTGGGCATTTTTCTTTTGAGCCTCCTGTTTCCTTCCGGGTTTGGTGGAAGCCACTACATCTCCTACCGTTAGTTCGTCCGCCTGTTTACCTCTCCCGCCCGCAACCCTTGGTTTGGGTTCACTGCCGGATGAGGCCCAGAACCTCCGGCGGTACAGTAGGAGTAGGAGAGATGGGTGGCGCCGTGGCGGCGGCAGTGGAGTGGAGTGGAGTGGAGTAGAAGTGTTGTTGGTTGGTTTGGTTTGGTTCCCGCCGCTCCTCTGCTCCTAAAACTGTCGCTTTTTTTATTTTATTTAAAGGTATATTTGGTAAAATTAGATTACGTAAGATTTACTTTTTTTTAAGTATATAATTTATTATATAAATATTTTAATATGAAATATTAAAGTTATTTAATAAATATTATTATAAATTAAGATATATAGTAAAAAAAATTTAACCAAATAAAGCTTAAGAACCTAAGGTCCAACGACTAAAGAGAGTTACGGGCGTTTTTTTAATAAATTTTTATATATTATTATTATTATATAAATTTTTATTATATTATTTATATATAATTTAATTTTATTTATTTCATTTTTTCGATTATAACTTTTGAAATTAACTAGTCAAATTTTGTTTGATAAAGTTAATAAATTAAGTGAATTTGAACTTTATATTTTTTTAAGTTAATAAATAAAAAACTCTTTTTATTTCATTCTTTGACAATTACAGTAAAAAAATTTATTTTCATTATATTATTTATTAAAATATATATTTTGTATAATAAAAATCTTTACAAATCTTAAATTGTATTTGGTAAGAACTTTTTCAATTCTAAGAATAGGAAAAAACAACTTGGGTAAACATTTTCCACGTCATCATTAGAAGTGATTTTTGGTTGAAAAATAAAATAACATTGAAATGGTACGTCATCGTTATATTATATTGTCTTTTAATATTAAAACAAGTGATTTTAATATTAGAATTATATTTATTAATATTGATTTGATTAGATTTCATAATGAAAAAATATAAAAAAATTATTTTACAAATCTTTTACGTTATTATTACGTAATTTTTGATTTAAATGAAAGTTATATATCAAATGAAGCTTTGTCTTTTTTCTACCCATCTCATTCATTCTATTCAGCAATGTCAGTATTGTTCCATGTATCCTCTTCTCTAGACAGAATTAATTGATGAGAGTATTGATGTCAATTTAACAAAAGCACAAAAAAAATCAACGACAGATGAGAGCAAGCACTCGAATCCATTGATGAAAAGTGCTAATGGTTCGAAGAACACAATCATGGAAGAGATTGGCAATGACATTTAGCCATGTCAAAGGCTTATTGTAACTTTGTTGTGAGAGTACTTAAGTTAAGTATGCTAATTAGAAAACGAAGAACTTTAAGTCAAGAGAGATTGTTAAGAGTAAGAAGTTACAGAAGCATTGGAGAGACCTTGACTCGAGATCATCCTTGAACTCCTCTGGTAACTGCATTCTCTTGCTTGAATCATATTATTGCTTCCAAATCTAGCATTCCTTAGTACAAATTCTTAAACCATAACTTTAGGTTCTACAACAACCATTAGACACTTTATATTAGGTTGATATGATTTTTTTAGGTTGATACGATGAAATAAGAAATTTTTATTTTATTTTCTCTTTGATAGTTATAAGAAAAATCTCTAAATTTATTATATTATTTATTAAAATATATACTTTGTACAGTAAAAATTCTTAAAAACCTTATTTTCAAAGGAAACTATATCATCTTTTGATTAATGGTAATAATAATATGAAGTATAATAAAGTAAAACATATATGTGTGATAAAAAACAATAAAAAATAATAAAAATAAGGAAGTATAATAACAAGTAAAAATATTGAAATGATGAATATTGAAAAAATGCAATAGCAAAGTAATTAAAATATAAACTTGTTTGTTTGTCAAATTTTAACTTCATTACTATAAACTACTAAAATTTATGAATAATATTGATAAATAATATTGATAAATAATATTACACATAATATAATGATTTACAGTATAAAAATTGATTTATAAAAATTTTAAACAAATATAATTCTAACCGTAACAAACTTTACCATGGCCACGTTTCTTGTTGTGGCCGTCAACCGTGCACAAGTGTAAAATACCGTATATCATTGTTGTATACAGTGAACCTTTCAAACAAAAAAAATCCTGCCAATGTTACGATTTGACCCGTCCCCTTCCTTCCCAAAATGCATTCTGCCTTCTGCCGCACCCTTTCCGACGCCGCGTATGTAAGGCCCCCTCCGCACCGATGTCTACCCTCGCCAGCACAAAACCTGTAGGCGACAATCTCTACCGCCGCCTCCCCCGTCCGCACGATCGCACGCGCCCCCCTCCGCACCATCGTCTCGCCCTGTCCGACACTCGCAGGTAGGAGTCGAGTGCCGTGTACCCCATCCCGTGCCCTAGCTCGACCCTGCACACATCCTCCCTCCTGCATTCAGAGGACTCGCACGCTGCTTCGCCCGTTCCGCACGCAGCATTCAGAGTTGTCCTCTCCTGCGCGCATTCAAGTCTCGTCTAACTCGCCGTCATCCGACATTAGGGTTGTTCCCCCTAATCCAGGAAGCCCCCAACCGAAAGCCCCTACCGCCATTGTTATACGTCTTCTGCAATGGCAGATTGATGAATCCAGTAAGACTTCACAATTTTTGAAACATTTCTCTTCAAATACCACCCATACCGATGGTTGCCATTTTGAATGATTTTTTATTTCGACTGTGTCGTTGTTGTTGCCATTTTGAAACACTTCTTGGTGACGAGGGGTTTCCTCTTTAGGTTCTCAAAAAATCAGTTAGTGTTACATTCAAAATGAACCTAGTTAACGGATTAATGTGCTCTGCTGTCTTCGCTGTGTATGATACTTTGGTTCCCAAATTGCTTGTGTCTCCCATTTTGCAGTTATTTTTATCTTATATCAGAAATTTCTGATCTTTATTCTTAAATTAGGAAAGTTTCCACGTGTGTGTGTGTTTGTGTAGTTCCACCTCAACATGTCATTTGCAATGTATTTTTGTGGTTTTAGGATATTTCATAACATCTGTTCAACCATCCTAATTTATGCTTGTTTATTTGATAGATATGTATGACATTATACATATCATTGACTTGTCATGCACTTACAAAAATGAATTATGATAGTCATCTTCCATCATCCGATTTTTTTTCTCTTTCTATCCCTTTGTTATCTTGTTGGATTATACTCTTATAAATGTTGATTTATGCTTGTTTTGTTTATCAATGTTGTTGTTTGTATTTTTCAAACAAAGCATGTCTGACCTTTGCCACTCCATGAATTATAATTTGGGCCGTAAGTTGTATATATTTTCTTTATTAGAAATTGACACCTAAAATCCACCCATATACAAATTGTTATGTTGTGATGATGATCATACTATCTAATGATTATGGAATAAGTTGTCCAAACCATTTTCTTGTGATCCTCCTTATGATATTCTTTATTTACCTAGTTTTTTAATTTATGTTACAAAATAGTTATATTATATTGTGAGTTTTCTCCTTCATTGTACCATTTAATATTTGCATGCATGGGAGGGAATTGATTTATGATATGAGTGTGTGTCAACTTGTTTGCCATGAAATTCCTAAAGATCAAAAAACGTTTTCCTATAGTTATCAAGTTAAGGATCTCTCAAAAGACAATTAAAGGTTTCGTTAATGTAATTGTTTCAGTTAATGTAATTTTCTTTGTTTTTTCATTGGACGCATTACTTTTGAAAGATGATTTGTTTCACTATTCATTGCTGCCTTTTGCATTAATATTGTTTGATATATGATTTGTCATTTACACAAATTTCCATATGAAACAGATCCTTTTTAAGGTTTCTTGATCATGGTGACTTGTTAGCATTTCCCGAAGAGGATGCGCATTATGTGTTCCTAACCCTTTATTCCTACATGCAATCCCTTTTTGACATTGCCTTTCCACCTAGACGTTGAGTCCATACTGTTGGTTATTTTGGGAGTGAGGTAGTCACAGACATGTTACAAGGTCATTTGTGTGTCTGTTTCAATAGTTGTCGAATGATGCGTAATACTTTTAAAAGGTTTTGCTACATCCTTAGAAAACATCAACTGTTAACAGATAGTCATCACATTAGTGTTGAGAAGCAAGTTAGGATTTTTCTTGGTACAATAAGTCATGATCATAAAAATAGAGTAATGTAGGCTGCATTGCAACATTCAGGACAAACAATTAGTCGTTACATCTATGGAGTTCTTGATGCTATTATGGAGTGGGGACGGGATGTTGTCAAACCTATGGATTCATTAAATAAAACCCCAAAATTGATAAGAGACAATGCTAGGTTCATGCCTTTCTTTAAAGGTGCAATTGGGGCATTAGATGGAACTCATGTTCACTACATTGTTCGTAAATCCAAACAAATTACTTTCTGTTGTAGAAGAGATGCAAAGCGCACAATACAAAATGTTTTGGATGTGTGTGACTTCAATATGAGATTCATTTTTGCATTTGCAGGTTGAGAGGACACGACACATGATTGTAAGGTCCTAAGGCATGTGATGTCACATCCCCAACAAATGTTTCCAAAAGCCCCTCAAGGTTAGATATTTTTGTATAAATCATTATCTTATTTGTCCTTTATTGGAGTATATGTTCATTGTTATTAGTAATATGTAACAACATTGTTGTGAATTTAACATTTGTGCAGGTAAGTACTACCTAGTTGATTCTCGATACCCTAACAACACTGGATTTCTTGTACCTTATCGAACAACAAGGTATCATGTCTTTGAATTTCAGTGTCAATAGCCTCGTGGCCCAGAGGAACATTTCAACTACTTGCACTCTTTTTTAAGAAATGTTATAGAGTGTACGCTTGATATTTTGAAGAAAAGGTGGAACGTACTAAATTTAATGCCGCCATTCTTGTATCCAACACAAGTCTATATTGTCTTTGCTTGTATGACATTGCATAACTTTATCATTGAACAAGAAAGTGTGGTGGTGGATGAAGCATTAGACAAAATTTCATCAGACGACAACAATGACAATGTGGATGCACCATAGGACACATGTGGGCCACATGCAGTTGTGTATGATAACACTGAAATGGGTGTTGTGCGTGATAAAATTAGAGATGACATAATGGGGTACAGGATGTGAGTTGTAAAATATGTTGAATTAATATATATATCTATCATTATACAAATATAACAATCGTACTTGCAAAACATTTTATGAAATGTGTCCTAATGTTTTCACACGTGTGCTTAGTCTTTGTTATATGTTTTTTGATACATGCGGATTAATAGTGTATTTCATTAAAATATGTCCTTTGCTTTCAAAACCTGTTCAATTGATAGAACTTTTTGTGTTTATGTAATTTGCAGCAACAACTGTATATTCAACTTGGAATACAGCCCTAACGCCCACTCATTTGCCAAATGTCATGCCCCATGTGGCCACCTCGTTAGGTATACAACCCTATAGTAGTTTGCATTTCACTCCATCCCCCATTGCACCAACGGCAAGATGACCAAGGTTAGATGAAGGTGACCCAATGCATTACAGCCCCCTCTGAGGTGGCTTAAGCTTTAGTCAACCAGGTAGGTACACGGGGTACGGTTCATCAAGTGCACATGTAGGTGGAAATGACATACATTTCACTTCTCCTACTAGAACAATGTGTTTAAACACGTCAGGTATTAGAAGCTTTAGTTTGCCCTTTGGTAGGAGTAGTTTTAGCCCATCATGTATGAGAAGCAGCTTCAATCCACCTGTCGGTGCTCCAGTGACACGTGGGAGTACATCATACAAGCCTGGGTTATATGAAGAGCAACATACTTTTTCTTCACAAAAGGTAGATTGGAACGACACATTAGTGGAGCACTTCATCGACATATGCATATCTATAGCTTTGTTGGGTCATAAGCCGAAGTACGCATTTGGATAATAGGGGTTATGAATTACTATAGACTAAGTTTCATGAGAAAATTGGCATGTACCGTAGTAGAGCACAATTGAAGAATAAATGGGAAAGTCTTCCCAAAAATTGGCAATTACAGACAATCCTTCGAACTCAAATCGGTATAGATTAGGACCCTATCACTAAGACACAAAAAGGTGCAGATGATGAATGGTGGGAATTGTTTTAGCAGGAATGGGTGACAACATCATTGAATTACATATTATTATGATAAACATTCATGTTGCTAGGATCTAATTGTTATTATTCTATTTGTCATTTATAACAGCAAAAACATATGTGCGAAAAGTTTCGAAAGAAGAGATTATAATTTAAAAGGTAAATTATGTCAATTATTTGAAGGGAGTATTGCAATCGAAGATTAGTGTTGAATGCTAGGTGTGAGTATGAATGTGTCGATTGCTTTTTATGTAAAAAAAAGTAGATTTTGTAATTGGAAGTTGATGTTGTTATTTTCATGAGGATTTTTGCCATTGAAGATTTTTGTCCAATATTGAAGCATGTACTTTTTTTCCTTTGTAAAATTTGTAAATGACAATAGAGGAATCTTGTATTTTTGTTGTGCATAAATTTTTTTCATAAATTATAAGACCACAATAAAAAGTATATTACTTTAATCTTATCATAAAAAATATATTACTTTATTCATTAATTATCATAATTTTTAAAATATTATATATTTTTTCATCATAAATAGTATATTTTTTAAACTTATTTTATTTACTTTTATTGCTGCAATAAATGCAATGCAACCTAGATATAAAAAGTAATATTGAAATTAAAGCGAAGTTACAGAGAAATGTAACCGTAATGATCGAAATCAAAGGACGGCGCAAAATAAATAAATAAAATAAATATATATAAAAAAAAAAAAAAACTGGCGAGGCTATAAATAGCAGAGTGGAGAAAAAGCGCAGACCTCTTGGTTTTGGGGTGAGGGCGCACTCTCGCTCGAGCGATTCTTCCACTGTTGCACGAGCTTCCCACCTCTGTCCATCCTGATCCAGTTTTTCATCGCTCGCATCCGGCCATCGATCTACCTTAATCTGAACCCCCTCGCTGATTTCCAGTCCATATTCAAGCTCCGCGACCGCTCGCTCCCCTCTTACGAGCGTTTCTGGGAATCCTCGTCTTCCGCGCCTTCCGTTGCTGTCATCGGGGTCTCGTCTTCCGCGGCTTCCAAGCACTGCCGCTCGAAGCTCCGGATCCTCGGCCGTGACTCGCGTTTACAGGTTAGTGCGCATTCATTCCTTGTTTTTAATCTTCAATTAGTCTTGATAAGCTCTGAACTTCCATCATGATAATCTTTAATCTCTCGGAAACCGCATGATGAACAATTTGCAGAAGCCTTCGTTCCGTTCCGAATGTGTTTAGACGTTCCCGTTTTTCTTTTTTAGTTTTCGGCAGATATATCTAACTGTTTTGTTCACGATTGAATCCATTTTTTCGTTGTTCGTTTTACTTTTCCATGGGATTTATCCTTTCTTGAGGAAGCCCTCTCAATTTCCGGTTGATCATTCAAACATGATCTCAGAATGATTCTTGACCGACAAATCTTCTTGAATTACGTTGGAAGTGAGGTTTTATTTACAGAACTTGGAAACATGATTTCTCTGTTTGAGTATAGATTTTTTTTCTTTCTAATCAGTTATCCCTGGATTTCTATGATATGAATGCTGATTTCTTTTCCTAAGAATCCAGACCCAAAATTTTGACTTGTTTTTGCTTGAACGAGCAAAGATTTAATAGTACTAGAAATGTAATTAGACTTAACCTCTGTTTTTGTATTACTTTATTCGGAAACTCTGTTAATTTTTGCGTTAATGTTTTTGGGTTACTTTTCCTCTTGTTCTTTCTTTTCTCTATTATCCTCAGGACAATTTTGTTTTGGTATTTGCAACTTTACCTTTGCTGATTGATCCAGTTTCTAGAATCATATTATGGTTTCAGTTCAGATTAATTCAGTGAGCATTTTGGTTTCAAATACAATGCAAATCATGCTTTGGATTTTGTTCTAGTTCATTCCCAAAAATTACTTTGCTGTATGCAATTTACTTTTGACATGCTATATAATTGCAGTCAAGCATGTTTTGGTGACTTTTTTTGAGATTCCATCCACAGAAATCAATCATGCCTAGATGTATCATATCAATTTGCATGTAATTAGAAAGCATCCTATTCATGGGAACCAAAAATCACACAAAAATTATTTTAAAACGAACTTTAGGATTTTTCATGTGTCTTTAACAAGGCACGTACTAAAAATCAAATCGAAATCATTTTAATAAAATTTAGAAATTTTCATGTGTCTTTAGCAAGACACATTTTAAAAATCAAATCAAAATCATTTTAATAAACTTTAGGAATTTTCATGTCTTTAGCAAGACACATTTTAAAAATCAAATCAAAATAATTTTAATAAAATTTAGGAATTTTCATGTGTCTTTAGCAAGACATTGTTTAAAAATTAAATCAAATCTCATTTTAATAAACTGTAAGAATTTTCATGTGTCGGAGTACCTATGTGTATTTTAGGTTGAACACACGTCAAACCAACCAAGAGAAACGAAAAATCCTTTACAATCCAATCAAAATAGTTTCACCTTGAAGAAGTGAAGAATTTGAATTTTAAGCTTTTGCGCCTTCAAGACCTCCTTCCACACACAAAAGTTTCTCAAACCGAGTTCGAGACATGATCACCAAAGTTGTGAGAAGGAGAGTAATTCGTGAGTGATAGGTGTGTGAATGAGTTGTATTGTGCTCCTATTTATAGATGAAAAATCAATCCAACAGTCAATCTAAATTCATTATAACATTTTTTCAAATCGTTATAACGATTTTCTTGTATCAAATCATGGATTTAAGACCTAATCTTAAATGGCTAAATATTTTGAAAACTTTCCAAAGTCATAAATAATCTCAATAAATCATTATATCTTAAGTATTCAAAATTATGGATTCTCTTAGATTATTTCTCAAATTAAATATCTTTCAAAAACTTGCCTAAGTGTAATTTTGAATTCAAAATTTGTTAAAACGATTTTTTAAAATTGTAATAACGATTTTCCTAAATTCCTTGATTTACGAGATTTATTGTCTAATGAAATCTTCATTTCGGATAACCATTTGGATATCCAAATAATGTTCCTTTTTTTCTGAAGTGAATTTGGAATAAGGTTTTGTTGAAAATGGTTATCCGAATTTGACATTGGAGGAATTTCTAAGATGTATTGCATTACAGAAAAATTCGAATAACCATTTGGATATCCGAATCATATTTCGAATTTTTCTATTTGTGTATTAGGTGTATTTTAAAGTGTGATAACTATACGGCGGGCCATAGACTTATGGTCGTAACTTTACGACGAGTTGTAGACTTATGGCTTTGGTGGAACTTTCGTTTTTATTTAACTTGGTTTTAGTGGAACTTCTGTTTTATTTAGCTTGAATCTAGTGGAACTTCCGTTTTTATTTAACTTGGCTCTAGTGGAACTTCTGTTTTATTTAGCTTAGTTCTGACGGAACTTCCGTTTGGGTACTTAGCTTTTTGTTTTTATATACTCCCTTCATTCTTTCTTTCTGACTTTGTATCTTGATTTGATTTCTTTATATTTTTATTGCTCCATGTCAAGTTGTTTAACATCATCAAACTTAAAGAAAGTGAGTTTTTAACGAGATTCACCATGAATTTCTCCCCTAACCTTGAATATCAAAACATTTAAATTTGAAACCTTAATAAATTTTGCTTCCCTTAAATAGGTGTTAAGGAAAATTTGCATAATTGTATTAGGCCATGTATTTTTCATTTTAATTTGTATTTTTTTGTTTGTTGCCAATTTGGATGGATAAGTCACTTAAATGCACCATGTCATTTAGTTTTTTTTGTTCCATATCTCTTGGAAGAAATTTAAGATCATGTCTTAGATTTTATTTCTTCCATAATCACTTGGAAAAAATTTAGGATCACTTATTAGATTTTATTTCTTTGATAATCACTTAAAAGAAATTTTAAATCACAATTAGTTTTACCTCTTCCATAATCATTTTGAAGGTTACATTCACATCTATTTTCCTCTGTAACTATTTTCAATAGAAAATAATTCACATTCGCCTTTATTTTCTTCCATAATCATTGTTGGAAAATAAATAGCATATTTAGGTTTATCACTTGTCATAATTAGTTAGGAAGAAAATATATCATACTTAAACACTTAGAAAATTAATCACACATGGAACATCTATGCACTTAAATCCTAGTTAGCATAAGCCACACCTTTACACATGCATTCATTCTCGAGATAGTTGAGAGACCAACTTATTTGGGTGGATTGGGTGCCGAACACCTTTATAATTCATATTTGGAGATCGTTTCTCCAAATATCTAAGTTCGTAGATCAATCTTATCCTTGTTTGGAGATAGTTTCTCCTTTCATAGGTTTTTCCCAAAGTCAACTAAGTGGCAACTCCTCTTTTTTCTTTTGTTCCTAAGATGAGAAGAATTAGGGTTTTTATGGTGGATTTCATTAGATTTGTAATTTTAATATTACACATACTTAGTAAGATGAAGATACTTTGTACTCATTTTGCCCACCTTTCTAAGAGAATTAAGCTTATGCCTCATTTCTTTTGTTTCAGCTTTAACTTTGCATAGATTATGTTCAGTAAAAAAGATCCACTGATCTTTTTACTATGTAACATTAAATCTCTACAGTAATTTAAATATGCAGCCATTCATTCAGTAAACGTGAGTAACAATTCATTCATACATAATTTTGAATTTTCAAGCTCATATATTTACAAAAAACAACATGCAAAATATGAAATGAAAGAAGTATCAATGAAACATACAAAACATGTCAATAAAAGGTCAAATCCTTACTCTATTTTTCAAATCAATGCAATTTCAGCGAAAGGGACGGATGGGTACTGTAAAAAAGAAGAAGGAACGATTAGGGTTTTATTGGTTACCTCACATAAAGAAATTAGAGATTGAGGGATGCAGACGCTTCGTTCCCTGGAAGTGGAAAATACTCATCATGCGGGATGAGATGAAGAAGTTGCCGACATGTGCAGTAGAGTAGGTGCTTGCTGATGGTGCCAACAGGCGAGGTGTTTGTTGATGGTGCGGAAGGGGGCAGAAGCTATTGATGGTGCTAACAGGCGGGTAGAAGTTGCCAACGGTGGGGAAGGGGGCGGAAGCTGTTGATGGAGTTGGACGAGTGGGTGGACGCAGCAGGGTGCTTGTCGTCAACCAAGGGAAGGGTGGAAATGTCATGCATGGCGGAAGTGGGTAGGGTAAGAAAATTAAATAATTTTTTGATATTTTTTTTTAAATGTTATTAAAAATTATATTGAAATTAATATTTTACTGTAGGGATCTTTTTATATTCGGTAAATTACTGTAGAGATTTAATGCTACATAATGAAAAGATCAGTGGATCTTTTTTATTGAACATAGTCAAAATCTTTCCTAATGATTATAACTAAAAAATCACTCCACAAACCTTTTTTACCAAACAAAGCTATAAACTTTAAATGTCATTATTATTTTACAAACCTCAACGTATAAATTTTTACTATCCTAATTACTATATAGCTCCAACTTTGTTTATTTTACTAACTCTAGCTCTAGTTTTATTCAACCTTCGGAGTTTGCTGAAGCTCTCCCTAAATAATGCCTTAGATTTATAATGTAAGATCTTAGCTCTCCACTACAAAATGTTGCTATCGATACCTATAACTAAAAATATTATAGATGTTTATCTTATGATTTTAATATATTAATTTAAAATTTATCAATGAGAGAGTATTGCATTAAAACAAGCTTCTATAAAAGGAAGACATCTATTTGTTTTACATGCAAGATTCACTATTGATAAAATTTAAGTTACAACATGTAAATTATAGAATGAACACTTACAATATTTTTAACAAGTGTTTACAACAACTATAGATATGTATCCATTTAATGAATTACAACTAATCAATTTTCAGATTCTTAAATATTTTATTATATCATTATTTAATTAAAGTATGGGTAAATATTATGTGTAGGCACTCACAACTTTATGCTATAGGTTATCGCACAAAGCTATTCTTTTTAATAGGTGGACTTACCTTTTTTTAATGGATGAGCTTACCATGGCATGTGTTTATTAAAAACGTCTACAACATCATGTATTCTGTCGTAGTTGTATACAATAAAAAAAGAGGGTTTTTTTTAGTAAAGTGATGAAATTTATTAAAAACGTCTACAACATCATGTATTCTGTCGTAGTTGTATGCTAAAAAAGAGATTTTTTTAAGTAAAGTGATGAAATTCGTATATCTATTAAGAAAATTTTTTATTTTGCAAGACTGAAAAATCTTTAACCCTGCTATTTTTGTTCTTTCAAGAAGTTTCTCTTCCCAAACCTCCTTGAAATCTCCCATATCCTGGTTTTATTTTTTAGAAAATCAATTTAGGGTCCTTCACTTTCGACATGCACAGTAGGATCCATCCAATGCAAGGATTGGGTTAGTGGCTACAAGATTGGTTGGTGTGTTTGTTTCAGTTTTAAAGTACAATTCTTAGTTTTTGGAATAGTAATGTAGTTGCATTTTGAAGAAGCAATACTTGAAAAAAAAGTGATAGTTTAGGAATTACATTTGTTTGTTGGACTAGTAACTTTTATGAAGTTATAAATTTACCTTTAAAGGGTTTGTTTTTTGGAAAATGTTGTTAACAATATTTGAAGAGTCTTTTTTATTAAAGATGTTTTTAAAAATGCTTAATAATTTTTATAAAGTTCCATTTTAATGATTTTATATTTTAAAAAATGTTTTTTATTATAAAAATTATTTTAAATCCTAAATTTTGAATAATGCATTACTATACATGCATTTGTGAATAATGTGTTTCATGCATTTGCATAGAGAAATTGAGAGAAATCAATATGTTCACAATATTGATTTATTGCTTGGTTGAGATAAATCGATAACATAACATGTAACAACCCATTATTTTCATTTGGTTTTACAATTGCCCCGAAATTCATTGAGGAAAATAAGGCTAAAGCTTAAACTCACATTTAACCCCATTACCCACAACAAATTCCCGTAAGGCCTAAATGTCCTCATGGATTTGTCCACCATGCGGCAGATCCACATAATAAGCATTTAGATATAAAACAACATGACACGAAATATGACATCACATAAATAGTGTGTAAGGAAGAGAGTTGCTGGTAAAGGGTCGTCCCCATTTTAGTACATTCGTCATTAACAAAAATTTCATCTTGTCTCAATGGACTATTTCAACTAATTGAAACACATAAAAATAGAAAGTGGTTGCTAAATGATTTTAACAAAACATCACATAAGTTGCAAGCCAGAAGATGTGAGAGTAGCAATCCAAAAAGAAGCTTTGAACGTGTGCCTTCACCCAACCTCTAGAATCTTCAACTATTAAGCTACATCGCCAGACCTGCATCCATATTGTTAACATGGAAAAACCAAATAGAAACATGTAGTTTAAACTCAATAAAAGCATTCAACAAGTTACAACATCTACCCAGGATTATTAACCCACGATGGCCCTTAAGCTTCCCTGGGTTACTGTGGCATTTTGCTGCTGCCAGAGCAAACCCCACACTCCTTTTTACTCAGAACTTGGAAGAACCGAGCAACGCAAGGTTTTCCTGCACTAGGTCCCTACTGTGAAGCCACTGTTTGGGGTACCAGGACTACTCTTTGGCCGTTTCCTTCCGACTGCAGTCCACCACTAACATCCCCCATTCTAGTTCGTGGAACTTAAACTTCCCCTTTTTGGGGTAACATTACCAATCACTTAAGAGTATTTTGCTGCTTTCCTCATGTAACTCAAAAGTATAACCACATTTTAATAGATAGAAGGTTGAAGAGTTCACCTACCTCAAACCTTAAGCATGATCTGCCATTGGCCTGGTAGCTCGTCACCTCTCCAAATGGTGCTGACCAACACCTTTCATCTAAATACTTTCATGCATCAAACTCAGCCTGGTTGAAAATCTTTAGCCAAAAATTGAAGGAGTGCTTACCTACAATGGCTCTCCTTGTTGCTCAAAACTCGTGTGCAGCAGCTCACCAACCGCGTGGTTCCACTTGGATGAGCAGTAGTCACAGCACCTAGGGCACAATGAGGAAGGTCAGTCGATGCCTCCCCCTTTTCCCTTCCTTTAAACATTAAATTTCACCCACCACCAACACCCTATACCACCCACATGGCCCCTCATTTAGGCATATCTCGTAAGGACCAACCCTTCGTACATTCTTTTTTATATATATATACGGGATATTATATTCCATTCCCCTAATTTGAGGTTTTGTCCACAAAATCGTGTTATACTTTGAAAGTACTTGGGGATGGAAAGAGATGTGGGTACTTCCTCCATATTTCATCTTTGAGTTCCCACATGGCTTCTTGTTTCGTGTGGTTGTTCCATTGAACCTTTACATATGGAATGGTCTGATGCCGCAAGTTTTGTAACTTAGTGTCCATGATGCGAATTGGCCACTCAACTTAAATCAGATCTAATTGGTTATGGCAACTCCGTTAGGTCAACCATTTGGCCTAGATCATGCATACATTTCCTTAACATAGAGACGTGGAAAATGTCTTGCACCCCAGCCATCTCGATGGGTAAATTGAGTTGGTAGGCCACTGGTCCCACCCTTCTGATAAGTTGGAAAGGGCTCACGTATCGAGGGCTAAGCTTCCCTTGAACCCTAAATCTAGACACTCCTTTGGTCAGGGATACTTTAAGGAGAATCCATTCTCCTTCATCAAACCCCAAAAGACGCCTTATAGTGTCAGCATGTAGTCGTTCCTTAGTCTGTCAAACTTTCTCAATTCTCTTGGATTAGCTCTTGTTCAAGTACCTTTTTCTTGCCTACCTTGTCCCAACAGAGAGGCAGCATGCAACATTTCCTCCCATATAAAACTTTGTATGGGGCCATTTGGATACTTGTTTAATAACTATTGTTATATGCAAACTCAACTAGGTGTAGATGTTGGTCCCACATCACCTTGAAATCTATCATGTAAGTTCGCAGTAGGTCTTCTAGAGTTTGTATTGTCCCCTCCGAGGGTGGAAGGCAGTGTTGAACTGTGGATGAGTACTCATTGCATGTTGTAGGCTAGCCTAGAATTTTGATGCAAATCTAGTGTCTCTATCAGAAGTGATAGTTGCAGGTATCTTATGCAACCTAACAACCTCATGTATGTATAATTTTGCCATTCTTTCCAAAGATAGTTTGACTCCAAAGGCCAGAAAATGTGTTGATTTGGTGAGCTTGTCAATGATCACCCAAAGGAATGCAACATTCCTGTAGGCCTTTAGTATTTGATTTTTATATATTGGCTCGTTAAACAGAGGTTTACATACTTTGCCACCTCCTACTTCATCTTGGGCCACCAGAAGTTTTCTTTCAAGGCATGATACATTGTAGTATTGCCTGGATGAATAGAATAACTTGATTGATGGGCCTCCTCTAGAATCTACTCTTTTATTTTGGAGTTGTTGGGAACACATATTTGGCCCCTGAATCATAGCAGCCCATCCCTTGAAATTAGGAAGTCCTCTTGCTAACCCCCTACCACCATCTCTGGGTCTTCAGTCAACCCTTCTCGAATTTGTTGGCTGAGAGTGGGTTCTAGAGAAAGGATTGCTAGCCAAGCTCCATGCCCTGGCAGTAGAACTTCAATTCCTTGTTTTTCTAAGTCTAGCAGTAGATGCTTTTTGGGTAGTTATCAAGGTGGCTAAGTTTCTTGAGCTCCGTTTGCTCAAAGCATCGGCCATTACATTTGCTCTCCTGGGATGATAATTAATAGTGATATCATAATCCTGTAGGTGTTTTAGCCCACGTCTCTATCTTAAATTTAGCTCATTTTGGGTGAAAATATACTTCAAGTTTTTATGGTCAGTGTATATTTCACAAAAAGTCCCATATAAGTAATGCCTTTATATCTTTAAGGCAAAGATCATTACTACCAATTCTAAATCATGTGTGAGATAATTTTCTTCATGGAGTTTCAACTGTCTAGACGCGTAGGCTATAACCTTATCGCTTTGCATGAGTACACACCTTAGTCTTTTCAAGGATGCATCACTGTAAATGACAAACCCTTTCTTAGAATCTGGTAGAACCAAAATAGATGTGGTAACTAGCCGGTCCTTTAGCGCTTGAAAGCTCTTCTCACAATCCACAGTCCACTTGTATGGTACCCCTTTCTGTGTTAAATGAGTCAGGGGTATCCACATTATAAACAACTTGTTTAAGAGGAAATGCAATCTTATACAAAAATTGCATCAGAATGTAGAAGAAAGTTATGACCTCTATTTGCTCTTCATCTTCCAACTCATCAAAATCACCACATTCAAGAAGTTTATCCATCCTAACAAAATTAAATACAATGCATTGTATAATAGTTAAGAAATTATTTAAACCCAACGAAACCTAATTCTGCATCTACTGTAATTAACAGTTAACAAGCATATAATCCACTAGGAATAGAGACAACAATAAAAATAACATATAATGTGAATAACATACAGTTCATATAAAAACAGTGACGCAAGTGTGGAAATCAGTAAAATGCTGCAATTCCTAAACTACCACAAACAAAAGATGCAATTCCTTGTGAAAAAATTTCTGCACTAAATTCAACATACAAAATGACATTCACACATTGAAATCAACCTGAAATTGTCATCACGATGTCAAAACAAGAGAATCATTAATACTGTCTTTCACAACATAGGATCATGTTGATCATGTCAATACCATTCCAATAAAGATATATTTTCATCCACTCTTCCAAATGACGCAAAATATTTAAAAACTCCAGCAAACATTACTCACAACCGTAGCCAAACAAAGCAATCAAAATGGCAGCCAATTCATGCACGTTGCAGCCACAAAAACACCAAAAATCCACAGAAAAATCCATCCAAAAATCATCAAAAATCTGTTGCTGCAAACCACATATTTCTACTTTTTCTGAATGTTGTCAGTTAAAAATAAAATAGACATGCTATCTCATATAGCAAATGTCTGGAAAAAAATAAAATAGCAAGCTAAGAGATGTTATCTTTACAAGTGATTTACACATCAGTGTATTATTTTATTGCTATATTGTGCAATTTTAATACATCACAGCACAAATTTGTGGGTTGCTGTAGGACATTGGAAATTGTGTGTGTGGGCGGGTGGTGGGAGGGGTTATAACAGTCTTGTTTTCTTTGCTTCTTTTTGGATCAGTGAAAGTTTTTGATTGCTTCTTCTGTGAACCACAGTTCATGTTTTTTTGGGTATTATGTGTTCTCAAATGCGATTTCAGTTACTCAGAAAGATCAATTTAAATGTGACTGGAGTTTCTTTTTTTGTTGGTTGGAAAGATTCCTCTTGGTGAAGTTGTGAAGAACTAGAAGAAGAGAATAGTGATTTCATTTGTTTCCATGGCTGGTAAGCGGTGGAGAAGGATTAGGAAACAAGCTCAAGGCATCAGTCCTGTGCAGCGTCCATCACAACTGTCCCACACAGCCTCTTTGTGGTATTCTTCTTTCCATATCCTATGTTTATTATATTTTTTCTTTGAAACTAGTATACCATTCCAAATTTTCTCCAGGATAAGCTCTTCTTTGAAATCAAGATTGATTAAGATCCTTTGCTATATGATAACTTTACCGCTTGGATTATTATTTAGGAAGAGTCTATGGTATGTTTAAAGGTATCATATATTTTCATGGATACCAAAATCCTTAAATCATAATCATTAATTCAAATACAGGGATGAAAGGATTTACATCTAAAGACAAACATTTGTAAATAACAAAAGTTATTTGTTTCTTTGTGAATGAAAGTATGGGTACCATAGAATTTTCCTAATATTTATCAACCATGAATCAAATTTCGTAATGATTGTTTAATAGTGTTATTATGTACCTTGCATACTATATTAGATCGACATGTTAATTGTCTTCTGTTTTTGATTCAGGTACTGTGATTTCAAGATTACTGCATTTAATGAGTTTGTCTTTTCTTTAGGAAGCAGGCATGGAAGGTACACTGTGTGTTTGATTATTAATAATGCATATTAGTTCCAATGCTAATAGTGATGAAATTTAATATGTTTCCTTTTTCTATAGTTCATAACTTCATTATATCATTATATTGATCAACATTTTTTATTTCAGTTTCACAATTCTATCACTTAAAAGTAGTGGTGATAAGTTAGAAACACAGTTAAAGTATCTGGTAATGAGTTCTCATAACCAGACTCTAACAGGCCTGACCCACTCTTTTACAAAGCTGTTTACCTCCATTATATCCTTTTCTCTATCTACTGGATTTGCTTCTAGAATTCTGATATTTATGAAAGTTAAGCAAATCATGTTGTTTTCTTGGGGTGAGTCTCTCTATCAACATTATTAAGTGAAGATCCTAGTCAAATTTCATTATCCTTCTAACAATTTAAGCTTCTCAATCTCAAATCTCTCCTTTGTTTCATTAAGAAGCTTTACTTCCCAAGTAGGTACTATAAAATATGTGACATTAGTAGAGGCCACTTATATTTTGAAAGAAGGATTCTCTTCAAAATTAAAATTCTCATTTAGTTACCGCATTGATATTTTGTTTCTTATCATGACCCTAGTGATAAATCAGTTGGTGTATCAATTAGGATTACTAATTAATTTTTTGATTTATTAGATTGATTGCCTCATTTCTAAACTATTGAGTTGTAAATATAGCCTAGAAATGTGTTTAGTCCCACATTAGTGGAAAGTTTTTGTAACTCATGGATTAGCTTGCTTGACTTAAACTTCAGAATCTTCCATTCTCTAGCATTACCATTTGGGCCATCCATCTCATCAGAAGCTTCAACAATTCTTGCCATGGTGTTTTGTCTCTCGTTTTCCTTATGAGTCGTGTCAGTTGTGGTAAGCACCATTATGCTACCTATTGTCATTTTAGTTTATCTTCCAATATGAGTCCTTTTTATCTTGTTTATTGTGATATTTAGGGACTAGTTAGAACTTCATCTATTTTTAGCCTTAAGTATTATATTATGTTTGCTTATGATTATTCTCATGTTAGTTGAGTTTATTTGTTGAAAGATATATCACATGTATTGGATATTATCAAATTTTTTTTAATGAAATTCATAATCATTATGATATTGTTCTCAAATTTTTTCATGCTGATAATACTCTTGAATTTCAGTAAAGTGACCTTAACTGTTTTGTGAGTTTCTTGGTGTCTTTCATCAAATTATGTGTGCACATGCTTCATGGTAAAATAAGATAGTTGAACTTAAGCATCGTCACATCTTAGATGTTGCTTGCACCTTTATGATGCACATAAAGGTTCCCATGTACTTGTAGTTTGATGTTGTGCTCACTACCACATATCTCATCAATCAAATGTTAGATGCATTAGGGGGTAAAATTCCTTTACGTTGTCTTCATCTTGATGATGAGTTGTTCTCTCTCACTCATTGTGTCTTTGGTTGTGTTGCCTTTATTTACAACCTTAATTTAGGTTGGGACAAACTTGCTCCTCTAGCTTTTATATGTGATTTTGTAAGGTATCCTCATACTTAAAAGGGGTATCGCTACAACCACCCTTCCTCCGAGCATTTTCTTGTCTTTTTGGATGTTACCTTTTTTGAGTCTCAACCTTTTTTCAAGACTCCTGACAGTTTTATTGAAGGAGTTCCCTTACCAGTGTCAGCTTTATTACTTGAAACTAAAGAGAGGTTTGATTTGCCCATTGAGCAAGCATCACGATCCCTACTGGTATATCATCAATGACCATGTATAATGCCCTCCATATTGGACTTTTCTAATGTCCCTTTAGATGATGGTCGTATGCCACCACCTAACACTTTCGATCTTCCTATTGCTCTATGTAAAGGTACTAGAACTTGTATTGAGTATCCTATTTCACATTTTGTTACTTATGATCACTTATCACTTGGTCTTTAAATCTTTGCCTTTAATGTTTCCTTTGAGTTTATTCCCATAACATATTCTTATGCGTGTTAGGTTCCCCAATGTTGGGTAGCTATGGATGATGAAATGGAAGTTCTAGTTTCTCGCAACACATGGATGTTGGTTTCCAAACCTTCAGACACCTAGATGGTCACTTATCCTTGGATTTACACAAATATAAGCTGGATGGTACTATAAACAGATTCAAAGCTCGCTTTGTGGCTCGTGGCTTTATCCAAACTTACAAGGTTGATTATGTTGAAACATTCTCCTCAATTGCCCATCTTAATTCCATAAGAGTCTTCTCTCAACTTCTGTCAATTAGGCTTGGGAAATGCATCAACTCAATGTCAAGAACACCTTATTATATGGCGATTGTTTCTTAGGGGGAAAATATGGTTTATCTTCTTAAAAAGGTGATATATGGGCCAAAGCAGAGTTTACAGGTGTGGTTTTAAAAGTTTAGTGGCATGGTCATAAAAGGAAGTTTTTCTAGGTGTTAAATAGATCACTCTATATTTTTATGACATACAAGGTTTGGATATGTTATTATTGCAATTTATGTTGATGACATTTTGGTAATAGGGAATGACATTGCAAGCATAGCAAAAACCAAAGCACTTTGTCACTAAAGATATGTGATGACTTGGCTACTTCCTTTGTATCGAATTTGCTTAAAGTCCCTCATTTTGGGATGACACGTTTGAAGTTCTAGAAAATCCAAACCGATGTAGGAGACTTTTCAAGAAGTTAATCTATCTTACATTTACATGTCCCGATATCACTTTTGTAGTTGGGCTTTTTTCTCAATTTATGCAATAGTCAAGGAAAATTCATTGAGAATGAGTTATCCAAGTCCTCTCATATATTAAAGGAGGATTGGGGAAAGGTTTGTTATACTGAAATCATGGCCATCTTTGAGTTGAAAGCTTTCAGATTTAGGATATGCTGGAGATCGTGGAGATCAGAAGTCTACCTCAAGCTATTACACATCTGTTGGAGGGAAGTCACTTGGCATAGTAAGAAACAAAATGTAGTTGGTCTCTCACGTGCAGAAGTAGAGTATCAATCCATGACACCAACAGGATGTGAAATGATTTGGATTAAGTCTTTCCTACATGAGTTGGGATTTACAGTAGCCACTCCTATGAAGATGCACTGTGATAATCGAGTGGTTATTTATATTGCAAATAACCCCACTTTTCATGAGCGGATAAAATATATTGAAGTCGATTGTCATTGTGTTTGAGATTTAGTAATGGGAGGAATTATTGTTACTCCATATACCCCATCTTTTGAATTGCAAGTAGACATCTTCACAAAGGGACTTAGTGTTAAAACCTTTTAAGGGCTTGTAGCAAGTTGGGCCTGTTAGACGTATATGCTCCAACTTGAAAGGGAGCCTATAAATGTGTTTAGTCCCACATTGGTGGAAAGTTTGTGCAACTCTCATGTAACCTCTATATAAAGAGGTCCTCTTTTTGTGAATAAGACATACAGTCTTTTTCCTCTTATTAACTTTAATCTATTAACTGTTGTAGCCCTTATTAATCAGCAGATTAACCTTATCAAACAAATAGACTAATACTGATTTCCAGTTGCTTACTTTTATGAATGTTACTTGATAAATATCTGAGTCCCGGATTTCCATTTCTGAAATGTGTTATTTCTTAGCAGGTTATTACAAACATGGTTTTCAATTGGAATTGCTATAGGCATCATGACAGTAATTGGAGCTACCCTGGTGAATTGATTTTCTCAATCTTCACCTTTCTTGTGTTTTGTCTATTCTCCTTTACAAAATCCAACTAAATTCAATATTATTTAATGATCAATATATGATATTTTTACTCTAGTAATGGAGTTATCATCAGCTGTGCTGCCATATTGTCTAACTGCAGCACGTCATGTTTATGTCTGACTGTGATGTGTTGATTGGTTTGCTTGGTTTGCAAGTATTTTCATTTTATTCTGTTAGTGTTTGTATTGCCGATGCAGTAATCTTTACACGAATATTCCAGCACCATAATATTTACATCCATTCATTACAATTTTTTAAAATTCACAGAGAGCACCATTAAGTGAATCTGGGGGATATATCTGTTAAACATTCAAAAATAGAATGCTGGTGGTACTCATGTCTATGTATGGCCATATTTGATTCAAGCACTTCTTTGCTATTCATTTTATCTGAAATTTATTAAGACAAATTTCTAATGGATTTGACCTTTACAGTCAAACACTAACATTTCAAAGGCTTTTTCATATAATGATAAATGTGTTTGTATGTTTACCTCAACTTTTAGGGATTATTTAGTATTTAAACATGAATGGAAAATATAATTAAGAATATAGTGAAATACTATATGTTAAGAAAGTGGGAAAAATGACATCAAACTCATAAAGTTAGGGTGCCAAGGGTTATATAAGGTGTATGTGGATATCCTTTTAAATGGATATCTATTCACGCAATACACAACATAACAAGATTAACACATATATCTATTATATTTAACAATTATCAAACATGCCCAACTTAGTACATAAATTTTTAAAAATCCTTACACCTAAGCCTTTGGTAAGAATACCTACAAGTTGGTTTAAAGATTGAGTATATGGAGTGGATATAATATCTTGAATGAAGTAACAATTGACCTCAATATGCTTTGTTTTCTTATAAAATTTGAGATTATTTGCAATGAAAATAGCAACCTGATTGTCACAATATATGGCCAATATATCAACTCTTGTATAAGTGACTTTAGCTATATTATTTTACATGTGCATCAATCAATACTTCTCTGCACTAGATTTGGAGACCACATTGTGCTTTTTATTGCACTACATAACAAGGTTACCTTTTAGGTACCTGGAGAATCAAAAGTAGGCTTTCTATTTCCTTTGTTTCTTGCATAACTAAAATTAGAGTATCCTTCAATATTTAAGTGTCAATGCTTCCCATATTTGAGTCATTTTCCTAAAGTCTACTTAATTTATGTTAGAACACAAATAACTCCCAACCAATGAACCTTTATGAGCTCATGCATAAAATGACTAAGAAGATTCACAGTATATGTTATGTCTGATTGCGTAACTGTCAAATATATGAGTTTTCAAATTAACCTCTTATATTTTCTTGTAGCTTCAAAGTGAAGGATTTTGATTCATAGGTGTATTTTTGACATTTGGTTAGAAGATTTGCCAAAAGTGGTTGATGGCAATAGAAAGTGTGACCCAAATAGAATTCAGGTGTGTTATTGGGGAAAAGGTCTTAGAATAATTAATATCGTATGTCATTGTCCATCTAGTTTGCACCATAGCATAGACCTACTTGCAAGAGATGATTCTCAGTCCAACAGGATTGTGCACAAGATTTCATATACCACGTGATTTCACTGTTGCTATCACCTCATCCATTATTACTTTCTAGTGTTGTATTTGTAAAGCTTCTTGATAATCCTTGAGTATAGACTTTGATGAAAGAGACAAAGCAAAACTATAGAAGGGTGGAGATTAGTATAGAAGACAGAATGGAGTAAGACATGAGACGTACATGCTCTTTTGTCCATGCACAATGCAATTGGTAGGTCTAGGTTAGAAGTGGCAGGAGTTGGTGGAAAATTTGTAGACATGGTTGAGGAGTGGAGTATTAGAAGCTCTAGAGGTAGTTGTGGTAGATGGTGATATACAAAGAGACACAACTAGAACCTTAAATATTACAATAAACTAACTCAAAAAGGCTTTTGGTAGATACTAAACGTAGACTTCTGAAGGTAGTACCAAGTTGACATGACTTACAATCAAAATGAGAAATAGAAATATAAGGAATAACTTGTTGAAGCTTCTCATAAGAGGGGTGTCCTAATTGATAGCGTAGACTTTATTGTACGCACACACGCTAATAGTTCATTAGGTACTTTGTCATGAACAAGCAGGCATACCATGCCACTTATGATATGAAAAAATGGTTACAAAGCATTACAGTTGTGTGATAATAACACTAGTAGATAAAAGGTTAATAGAAAATTTAGGAACATATAAAACATTGTCTAGTCTAAGTTGAGAAGCATAAACCACCCATTACAGGGCATGGATGGCCATCAACAATGGTAACAGTGGACATTGGTAAGATGTAATAAACAATCAAAACAAGTGTTACCTTACACATGGGATGAGGTACCAAAGTCTATAATCTAAGAAGTATTGCTAGAAGCAAATATGATTGCACAAGTACTAGTACCTAGAGTGGGAGTGGAGACGTGCATTCATAGCTATGGAATCTGTTAACTATAATTGAAGAATAGACTTCTAATCAACTTGCAAGATAGTAACCATGGGAGCAAAAGAGGTAACTGCGATGGTGGGTGTAGCAAGCTATAGAGTCTTAATAGTAACAATGGCCTACTATGACTTTTTAAATTTGTCTTGGTATTTCTTTGAGCGATGTCCAAATTTACCACAGTGATGACAATGGGTATTCTAAGGACCCACACGTTTGTTGCCTCCACAATTATGTCCTCATGAAGATGAGGCTGCCAAGGTGGACCAATCATTAATGGAAGGTGTCAATCTAATGGAAATCCACATGGCTCAAGCAAAGGTCTCTAGATGGATCATTTTGTTTTTGTCAGCCCCCAGAACCTGTCCACGTATCTATGCTGACATTTCTAGATTCAAATTGACAAGATAGGCAAAAATAGCTAATTCCTCCCAATATTGTCACATCTTGGAGATATCAGTAGTTGGGAGCTAATAAATGTTTAGTTCATTAATCAAACCACAAAGTGTGCCATAGTATTCTTGACATGTCTTATTCCCTTATTTTAAATTGAAAATCTGCTCATACACTTGCAATGTTTTGGAAGTATTTTTGTTACAACCATAGGTCCTGCAAATAGTATCTCATATTTTCTTGGCAAGGCGTATCATGGTAACCCTTCTAGCAACAATAAGGTCTATACCTGACATCATCCATGAAATGATCACTACATTATTGGTTAACCAATGTGCATAAGTGGAATCTTTGGCATTCAAAGGATCAGCTGTGAGGTGATGTTCTTTTCGATTGGCAATCACAATCATCTCAAAGTTTTGGGCTCATAAAATATAATTGGACCCATTCAGCTTCTTAGAAACACCAGGAAAGCTTTTGATAAGTGGATCTCAAGAGGCCATGGAGTGCTAGATGATGGCACAAAATCATCATTGAAATTGGAGATAAATGGTGACACAACCTTTTGAAGGACGAAAGGTGACAGGGCTACAAGGGGAAAATGGCATCAAACTCATAAAGTTAGGGCTACAAGGGTTATATAGGGTCTATTTGGATTCCCATTTAAATGGATGGCTGTTTACCCAACACAACATAACAACACTAACACACATCTATTATATCTAACACTGTATTCCATCAATTTTTTGTAAGGTAAACACTTTTGCTCCTTATGTCTGTTGCAACTACTAAAATTACCGTTCAGCATATTAATATGTTAGGCAGTATGCACATTACATATTTAGTTAATGTATTCCTTTGACATAATTTTCCATAAAGTTCATAATTAATTGACACAAACATTTGCTAATTTCCACGACCATTTTACCAGGTTCTACTTTGGGAATTGGTGTTTGCTGCATATCACTCAAAATATGAACTAGAAAACCTCTGGGTAAACTGGTTATTTGGATTATCACATGTAAGTAATTCAATTCAATTACTAATTCAATGTTCACTACGTTTGAGTACATCATGTTAAGCAACTAATACTAATTTTATGCTTTTATTTCAGTTTTCTGAATTAAATGTTTCCCTTATAGATTTGGGAATCATGTTATACTCCACATTTGTTGCTGTGTTCATTCACGAGTTTGGACATGCTCTTGCTGCAGCTAGGTTGGTCACTTATTTATACAAGTTTGGTTGCTTGTGAACTATGATATCTCATTTACTTTTCTCCTTTTATTTTCTCATCATTGGACTATCTAATTTACTAGGATTCTTTAGGTATGTCTTACTACAGGCTAGAAATGTACAGAACAATACTATCTAATTGACTTTTGAATCCTAAGAAACAGCCTCTCTATTTCTAGAGGTATATCCAATTGGACTCTAAGCCTTGTGCATTAGGTTTGTCCTTTTTTTATTTTTATTAATATGCTCAACACCAAAGGAATTTCATAAGCTGATGTTCTAGAAATAGAGTTTATACATGGCAGTTATGACTGGTGTAGTTTTTTTTAAAAAACATTTCAGCTTTGGGGTGGTTTGTGCCTCTTAGAAATTGGGGAAATGAAAATGAGGAAAAGAAAATTTAAAAGTTATGATATTTGTGCAGATTGGAAAATGAAGAAATGAAAAATCAAATTTCCAAGTATAAAAGAAAACTTTTTCCTTGATTTCAGAACTCCCTCCTGAAAATCCTCTCATGATTGTAACTTCACCCACATGACACTCCTTCCCAAGTGACCATTGTGCACGATGATTGGCACCTTCAACTGCAGAATCCAGCAGTGCACCTGCTCTCCTCCAACTGTCATTCTCTGTTTTCCCCTGTCCTCTTTCAATCCAGCAGCGCACCCCCTCTCCATCTTCAACTGCTGTTCTCCCTCTTCCCCCAAAATCCTCATTGGTCCTTTCTTGTCTTCACCTACTGTAGGTTTTTCTTTTTGTCTTCTGTGTTTCGATCAATGGCAAGTCCTTTTGTGTTTTGATTTCAAATGCCAAAAAGGGCTTTGATTTGTGTCTCAATGAAGGTTCAGAGGTTTACATTTGTCCTTCAAATGAGGATGATGGTGTCAGCATTGAAGGGTATAGGGTTTTTATAGTATGTCTAGTGTTATGTTATGCATATGCAGTGCATATTTTGTTCATGAAAAAAACCATCCAATGTTAGATCTTAATTTTTTATGTATACAAAGCATATGAGGTTACCCAATAGATAAAAATAATTGTTCACAAAGGATCATTGAAGCTGCTAAGTAAATGTGAAATTGTAATGATATACAAAATAACTGTTGAAGATGAATTAATTTGGTACAATGGATGTTACTAGAATGTACAGTTATATTTTCCTAAACATTTTCCTTTTTATTTTTTTTTATTTTTAATTTTCTATTATTTTTTCCATTTTTCTATTTTTTTTTAAGTAAACACAAGCTCCTGGGTCATAGCATATGGAATATTTGCATCTAGAAATACATTGCAATGATGCAATATCCCATAGAACTCTGTCAGACACCAATATTAATGCACGAAATTGTTTGTTGACAAATTAAGATTGGTAAACCGTCTTTTCTTCTTGGTTTGTTCTATAAAGATTTTTACCACCACACCACATGGTTGGATCTGCTGATCATGATCAAATGTTCTTTCTTACGAGTTTAATTTTCTTGGAATTCTTAGCAGTCTTGAATGGGTTTTGCTTGGTGTTGCCACCTTCTGACCCATTTGTTTGTTAGCATAGTTGGATTACTTTTATTTTGTTTACATCGATGAGAGATTACCTTTAGAATTAATTCAAAATATAGTTAAATAGGATTAGGATTGTCATATTGATTGAAAATTAGTTTTACTTGTAACAATCAATTATAGAAGAAACATCTTTCTTTGACAAAACATTGTCTTAAGCTTTCCTATTAGATTTCTATTGGATATCTCAAATTAGGATATGGAATATGCTATTTACTAAAGAATGAACATTATGGCACTATTTATCGAAAATGATGGGCCCATAGATGAAAATCAGACCTGTTCTAAAGAGATTGGAAAACATTTAGTGGCAGAGGATACATCATAAAACAAAATATTCACAGTTTTTGAGCTTAAGGTGGGGTCAGTGATTCACCTTTTTTATTTTTATCTCTTGTTTCATATTAGTTTCCTAATTCCTATATTTTTTGTGGTAGTACTAACATTTATTTTAACTTTTGCTATTTTCCTTTTTCAATGGCTACTGCCTTCATTGATTGTTTTATATTTTATTCTGTTTGTGTACTCTTTAATAAATTGGAAAATCTTATTGCTGATAGATGATTATACCATGAATAACAGTCAGGGAATTCAAATTGAATACATTGCCGTGTTCTTAGCAATCATATTTCCCGGAGCTTTTGTTGCTTTCAACTATGATTTTCTGCAGAACTCAACCCTTATAAATAGCCTTCGGATATACTGTGCTGGAATATGGCATAATGTAGTGGTAAGAAAGATATTTTCCCAGCACCTGTATTTCCTTTTATAATTTGTGATCACCCTGCAACATTTTACATCTACTTCATGTTAAATTAGTTTTTTCTTGACCACTTGGCATATTGTTTTTCTCGTGGCAAGTTTTTTTTTATCATCTGCAACTCATGTAAAGCTCATTTTCTAGTTATGTGCAGGTTGTTGGCTGACACTGTTATTTTTGCCTTTTCTTTTATACCCATTTTATGTATATGGTGAAGGATCCATGGTAAATATACTCTCCTAGTACCTTCAACTTTCTCACTTTTGTTATCTGTCTTTCCTTAAAAATTTTATTCTAAATGAAAACAGGTTCTGAATGTGGCTTTGTTATCTCCATTCTCGGGTTATTTGTCTAGAGGTGATGTTATTGTTTCATTGGATGGAAAATATATCCATAATCCGCAAGAATGGGTTGAGAAGTTGGTTCAAATGGATACTCATGCAATTAAAGGTTCCAATGATGAAATCACAAGTAATAGCACATTTACTGGAACAAAGGGATACTGTGTTCCAAATTTGCAGATAGAGGACAGCATCAACCTTCAAACTCAACACCAAAATTTATCTTGCCCAGAAGAATTAACCGCTTTTGTGAACCTACACTGCCCTACCTCAAGTGTTCTAGATGAAGATGACATTCTTAGCAGTAGCATACCTGGAAACCTGTGCTGCTTAATTGCAAAGGATATTGTCAAGCTGAAAAAATGTGGTGATGGATGGAAAACAACTAGTAGTAATATGCCTTGTTCATGCCAAGAGGTAAATATATTTCTTCTGTCTTTGACATCATCTATCCCATCTTAATTAGAGATTCAATACCATGTTCTTAAAAAATTTTCTTTTCTCTATCTTGTAGAAATGAATAATTATGATACTATGGTTGTTTTCTGCAAGCGCTTGAAACTATTTTACTAGATTAATCAATCATGCAATTCCAACTTTTACATCAAAACAATAAAAATAACGTGCTTAGTGGAAGGTAATAATCTCTGTCATATTAACACAATAATGACAATACACATATATATATGCAAGTATATGGGTAAATGGATCCACAACTAATTGGATCCATCTATTCAACACTCTTCCTTAAATTAGAAGGTACAAGCAAGGATTCAAATGTCGGTATCATATTGAGGATAAGTTCTTTGAAAAAAGGAAATGTATTAAGGATCAAGAATTGTATCGGTGGAAATACAATACTATCATCGGTGGAAATACAATACTATCATAAAACACCAAATTTCAACTTGAAACTTAAGGATAAAATATAATAAGTTATGATAAATGTATAAAAACACTTAGATAAATTTTTTAGGCAATTATCAAGCATAAAATATCAATTAGATAGAGATATAGTTGTTATATGTACAAAAAAAGTGTTGAATTATTTACAAATAAGTTAAAGATATTCATAATTACAAATGATTTAAAAAGCAAAGGAATTATACATATATTAATTTCATGTTGAATGTCTTTGGGGGGGGGGGGGGGTCATGTGGAGTGTGTCCATATGGGTTGTATCCTTGTTGCCTCCAATAAGTTTGGAACATTTGAGTATGGATTTTTGGTATTCATCATGCGACATTGGTTTAATGACATTTGTGTGTCATTATATACGATAATTAATAATCCATTGATGATATTCATTGTCAAGCACTTGGTTAAGATGTCTTGTCCGTGGAAAGATGGAATATATGTTGATTAGCTTCATTGTTTGAGGAAGGTGTATTCATTTCTCCTAGACGATATTCACATTGTTCACTATATTAACTTGATTTATAATAGCTTGACTGATATGATGATGAAAGATTTGTCCATGTACTATCAGAGTAATAATCAAAAAGATTGTGATCTTTCATGTGAAGTAAATATGTAAGGATTCATACTTTGAGGTTGAGAATATGATTCAGAAGTAATCATTTTTAAACCTTTAAAAAGTAATGATAAAAATGATGTTGATTATTTTGTTGTCTCTTCTTGTGTATCATTATTAGATTCTAACCTTGTATAATATGATAATGTATCATAAGTTTGCGTTCCAGAGGGGTTAACTTCACGATCTTCATCTTATGTAGTATAATTGAAATGCTCCTCACCTATAAATGGATTGAGGTGCCTTGAGCTTCCAAAGACTGATTGGTTTGCATTAGATTGACTGAATAGATTGGGTGCTGAACTGGGATGATGGCAAACACTTGATATATTGGTGTAGGAGCATACACCTTATGAGGTGGCAATTGGGGTGTTACTGTACCAACCACTGCCACTATCTGCCTCCTAGAATCTACTTTGTTCCCGTTGTTGTTATTGTTATTGTTGTTATTAGCCCTTTATGTAGATGCTCCTCTAAGGTTAGGGTTAAAGGAGAGGATTGTAAATCTCCCATTTTTTAGATTCAACTCTAAACGATTCTCTACCTTGAGGAGTTGTGTGAATGAGGAAAAGGTATGAATGCAAAGGAGTGTCCTTAATGTTGGTTGGACACCTTTGACAATCATCTCTAATGACTCTTCTTCTGAAGGTCTGTCAAGGACCTCCAGCACCACATATAAGCACTAAAGGTCTTTTCCTGATGTTGCTGTAAATTTCAAGGTCCTAACTTTGGAGTCAAGTCAAAGTTGAAGGAGCAGTGCTCCAGGAACAAATGTGTCATCTGATCCTAGGTGGTGATGGTTGCTACATCAAGAGAGGTGAACCACCTGAGTGCTGGTCCTTAGAGAGACTTCTGAAACAGCCTGATTAGAAATCTGTTATCAGCTTGAAGTGGGGTTATGTCTCCATAGTAGGCTCTCAGGTGAGCTAAGGGACAATTGATCTCATCATACTTGTTGAAGTCAAGGACCTTGAAATTCAGAGGCAAAACTGCCTCTGGGAAGAAGTATAGGATTTTGAAAGAGCAGGGGATAGTCTGCTCCTTTGCACTAAATTTCCTGATAGAGGCCTTTAATTTGGTAATTTTCTGCATGACTTGCTACTAAGAATTGAGGACTTGAGGCAGTGTTGGCTATTATTGTTGCTGATCATGTTGCAATTCGTTGAAGTGCAGTTGATTCAATGGGCTATTGGTGTTGATAAGCCAGTGGGGACTGTACCAATTCCTGCTCTCCCTTGTAATATGTTCTTGCATGGATGTTAGGGACTGGCCCCTGAAATGCTTTAGCCCTTTCTGCTGGGAATCCTTGCTAATACCTCCCATACTGAGCCTCCTCATCAGCCTGAGCTTTCATGGCTAGTTCATGAAAGTGTTGAACCATCTCTAGGTAATGTTGGGAATTGGCTCCTCCATTCTATGGCAACTGGGAGATCAGTATTGATAGGTGTGGACGAGTGAAGTGTCCAATTGGTTGACTCACAGCAACTTGCAGTTGAGTAGAATTGAGGGGCAGGCCTGCCTCTGGTGCTTGTTTCTGGTCATCTTTAGCATCCTCCACTTGCCCCCCAACGAGGTAGGGGCTTTGGATGTGTCCTTGTGCCCCACTAGATAGCTGATACTGTCGTGGATGTAGCAGAAATTGTGATGCCAATGGAGGGGGAGGGGTTGTCTTGCTTGCCATGGTTCGGGTTTAAGATCTTGTGAGAATGGGTGCCAGCAAGACTAAAGGCATTGAGGAAAAGGAGGGAAGAATGTAAAAATATTCTCAAATCATAGGGTAAATGTTGTCTAGCATGATGAATGTTGTTTTAGTTTAATTTACTCTACTGAATACCAAAAGCTATGTAAATAAGAGTAAGAACCACACAGAAAATCCTTCTCCCCAGTGGAGTTAATTTCTATTACCTTATGGGAATAAGGGATTCCAGTGCCACAGAGCGGAACTTAGAAATAAGAAAATAAAATAGTCGCCACCTTATTTTCAAAGAAAAATAAGGAAAATCAAGTGTTGTAGAGGGCCTCCCCTTCAACACAAAGTGGAGCTGATAAATCCCCAGAAAATAGAACTGATTATGGTTTGTGAACAGAAAATAAAGTAAGAGGTTCTAGGTATTGGTGGAGAAGGTAGTAGACACTCCTAGTTAGTTTAGACAATGTTGGTCTCTCTATTCTTGATAGTATTTGTTAGAGATGCAGATGATTGAATTAATGAAAGTTGATTTTGCTTAGCCACATGATAGAGATACATGTTAAATACATTGATGTAGCTAAGTAATGTGATTAGTTAAGGGTTGAGTAAGGATTCATGCTCAGAACCCTAAAAGTTCACAAAAAGCTAAGTTAAGAAAACTATAAAAATGTTAAGCAAAATGATAAATCAAGATGCAGTACAAGGATTCATGTAATGAAATAGTAAAAACAACCAAAAAAAGCTCATGCAAAGATTCATGCACAAGCCAACTAATGCAGGATTCATACACAAGCTCATGCAAAGATTTATGCACAAGCCAACTGATGCAAAGATTCATGCACAAGTCATGCAAAGATTTTTGCAATGACTCATGCATAAAAAATCGTAAAAAATGTGCAAGGATTCATACACAAAACATAAGAGAAAATGTATTTGATAAAATGCAGTGCACACAAGTCTTCATAGTTGATGGAACCGTGAAGAACAGGAGCTGGTAGCATAACCTGTTGTCCCTAATGCCATGCTGCTTTAATACAATGCACAAGGATTCATGTGTATTGGAGAGGGATGACTCTCCCTTCCCTCCAGTTGAGTTAAGGTTCAGAGTCTTACCTGTGGAAGTTCAACTGGTGCAATGGCAATGTGGGTTGTGTGCTCCGCATGGATTGATGTTGATCAATGTCGATGCCCCATCTACTTTTTTGGAAGTGTCTTTCATAGGAGGAATGGATGGGGTGCAATGTGCCTCTAGGACAGATTGGGAGTTCATTATCTAAGTTTTTGTACCCTCTTCGTACTGGTTGTAGCTAATCAAAGGAACGGATCTTGATGTGGGTCGATTTGTTGGCCATCTCATGAGGAGAATCAGAAACAGTTGGCACTAATGGTACAATTTTGGAAAATTCTGGCTATATTACTGGATATTTCAAAATATTGTTAGGTTAATTATTGAAATAATTTCGGAGAAGCTGGATGTATTGCTGGACATTCTGAAATACCAGTAGGTTATTTGCTGAAATAATTTTAGAGATGCTAGCTGTATTTTCGGACATTTCGTAATAACAATGGATTAATTTGCTACAATAATTTCTGATATATCGATTGTTTTATCGGAAATTCCAAAATAACAATGGATTAATTGGTTGAAATAATTTCGGAGATGCCAGTTGTATGGTTGGACATTTTGAAATAACAATGGATTAATTTGCTAAAATAATTTTGGAGATGTCCATATGGCCGGACTTTTTGAAATAACAATGGATTAATTTGCTGAAATAATTTCAGAGATTTCGTCTATATGGCCAGACATTTTGAAATAACAATGGATTAATTTGCTGAAATAATTTCGAAGATGCCGTCTGTATGGCCAGACATTTCAAAATACCTGTGGACTAATTTGTTGAAATAATATCGGAGAAGCCAGCTGCATAGCTAGACATTCCAAAATACCTCACTAAAATAATTTCAGACATTTTGAAATGTAACACTGAAGTAATTTTGAACATTCTGATATCTCGAGTTAGCCTTTTGATTACCCATTTAAATGTGGGGTAAATAGCTGCAAATCTGGGTTGCGGGTTTCAGTTAAAGGCCCAACATGTTTCACTGCTCAAAAAAGTATTTTGTTTTATTTCCTCGAAACTCCCAAGTCTGATGTAGTTTTTTTTCTAATTTTGAGAAAAAATCAACTAAAAGAGTTGATAAACAGTGCATGTAGAGTTATCTTTTACTCCCATCTACCCATTTCACTTTTTTTTACTCTTGTATCTAAATTAAAGGAATTCTCCAATCTAATTCTACAACTAATCAATTCAGAACTCACTGGACTACATTATGTCCTAGCCTCTGTATGATTGTTGAATTATTGCTTGAACTTTTTTCCAATCTAATAAAAATAACTGTTTTCCTAAAAGTAACTTATTTTTAACATTTAATGCTCTATCTTATACTTTTGTGTGGCACAGGATGAGTCCTGCATGACCCCCGTTCAAATTCCAGGAACAGCATGGCTTGAGATTTCCTTTTTACGACCTTATTCCTCTGAATGCTTGAGCAATGTCATAGACCAGTCATTTTTTATGGATTTTAACCATTCAGCTACAGAAGTCACTCCTTGTGGAGGAATATTTGTTTTTGTCGGGAGTCCACAATCTTTAATAAACTCAGTCGCCATGTCAGCTTATAAGCCACGTTGGCCTTCCAGGATATCTAGTTTCTACCTTCCAACATTATTGGAGAAAGTTTTGTCTTTGACATTTCGTGTCTCTGCAAGTCTTGCTCTATTCAATAGCTTGCCAATATTCTTCTTAGATGGTGAATCTATCTTGGAAACATGTATTCTCCAAGTAACTTGTCTTAGACTGACAAGCCGTAGAAGAGTTCTAATACTACTACTCTATGGGGGAAGTACTTTATTCATTTTTGCATCTTTCCAGATTTTTCTGTCTCTTTGCAGAAGGCATTTTTAGTTGTGTAGACTATTCTGTAGTGTGTATGAAACAAATTTTATTGGTGTTTGATGTGAAATCATTGTTCAATGATCGATGGCTATTTCAAGTTGGCAATTCTTTGGCATACGCTAATGATCTTTGAGACTAATTTCCATCCTCTTCATTCAAGATGTGAAGCTCATAGAATGGAAAATCTGTTTGAAGCTTACTAGTTGGTGATTTGCAGGTCTATAATCTTAAGTATTTTGTTATTTTTTCCGGACCTTTATGTGTATATGCATTAAGACATTAAGTTGTCCTGCCTTGAAATGGGTATTTATTATTTGACTTTTGGAGAGTAGTTAATTTCCGTGTATCGCAAATCACATTAAAAGGTTGAAAGCAAGTTTTGCAGGGAAGATCACGAGAATTGTGTTGCTTGCCTTCATGGTCGGAGTTCTGACATGGCTTCCAACAGGACATGTTCTTTCCTGACGCAGGACATGTAGTGAGAACTGTACTTGTACCAAACATATGTACTGTGCTTTTTCTTCCAACATTGTTTCATCTTTTCCGCACTTGACATTCATTGTTCTCCGTGCGCCAGTTCAGGACATCACAATTATGCTGCATACCAGTTTATGCTCAGGGATTCCAACACGGGCGTTTTAGGCGAGAGCCAATTGCAACAGAATATATCTGACAAACTGTGCTTGTACCAAACATATTTTTTCTTACAACGTTGTTTCATCTTTTCCACACTTGACGTTCATTGTTTTACTACGCCAGTTCAGAACATCAAAATTATGCTGCAACCAGTTTTTGCTCAGGGATTCCAACACAGGCGTTTCAGGCGAGAACCAAATGCAACAGAAAACTGGTACAAAATACACAGTGCTATTCATGGGCTGGTTTTTGTAACACACCCACGTTGAGCACCCTAGTATAGAGTGAATATGGGAATCTTATATTAAAGGCTATGAAAATGGATTCCCCTTACACAGCAGTTAAACTACGATCGATTACTGATACTCAAGCTCCCATTTCCCCGATGATCGTGCGACAGATGATACATCGGCCAAATCTGATAATTCATGCCTTAAAGCTTTGGTGGAATTCTAATGTCTTGTGATCACATCCTTCTTCCACCAGAGCCCGACTCCCTTTGGCAGTTGAAGTAGACAGCCCCAACCGGCAAGCCAAGGTTGTAAAGTTCAGCAAAGTCTCGTGTGTTGAAGTTTTGACGCCAGCCGGGGGCATAGACGGTCTGCCTGCCGAGCTGCTGGAACAGAACAAACACGAACCTGTGGATCCCAATTGTTGGCCGTGGGCTCTCGTAGCAGACTACCTCTTGTCCTGAAAATCATCTGATCAGTTCAGTAAACAGAGTTTATGCAATGTACTGGGATTGAGTGAAACGCCTTTGAAGCTCTGAACTACCCCTCAAACAACAAATAACACTTGTGTTCATTACACCCAAAAGTTGCTTACCAAAAGTTGCTCCTGTTGTGGCAGGAATATCTGTGATCAACCTGAAACAGGCAATGATTGTAGTCGGAAGAGGCTAAAGATCGGGGAAGCACATAATAATACGATGAAAATGTTTCTCTGCTACAGAAACAATTCTTTTAACAGAATGTACACCATGGTGAGGACCAGTAGAGGAGTTTGATACACTGCTTCTGCCGAAACATAGCCAGTGATGGTTCAAATCAACAGTTTATTACGTGGGACTTGCTTGGTTTTGTGTGTTTTGGTTTAGGGTTTACGTGCGTGTGTTTTCAAACTTAGTTTCTAGTGGCATATATGATCGTTGATATCATTGGAGTCATGCAAGATTGTTAGCATTTCTTTATGTTCTCTCATTCACTCGAGGGTTATGCACCACCGGTTCCATGCAGTAACACATCTGGAAAGCAGGTCTGTCAGTAACTGATACCACCCAAGACTGACCCCTTGTGTTGTATTAGAAAAGCCTGATGCTTATTCTCTCCACGAATCAATCTGTCGACCTCCCTCTGTGTGTTGGAAGAAATATTCTTGTCAAAATACACGGAGAACTTGTCATCATCGTCCTAGAAACGTTAGTTTCCATTTTTGTTGTGAAGATATCTGTGGCTTTTCTCTTTTCCCATAAAATTTTAGGTCTTGGGTTCTAGTTCAGGAAAAAGCAAAAACAAAAAAAAAGAAAAAAGCTGGTAGTTCCATGGTGTCAAACAAACATATATCTGATCATGTTCCTTTTTTTAAAGAAAAGAGAAGAAAAACAATAACAACAACACGGTCATTGAGGATTCAACGTCAGCATCATATCATACATACCAGTGCAGGTACTCCCTGATGTGTGGGTTACTTGGGCTAGGAGCATCAGGATCCACCATCGCCTGCAAGGAGTATGCATATATACATACATCACCGTCGTTTCGGTTCTTCTAAAGAAACAACAAAACGGTAGAAGAGAGGAGTGGTGGCCTACAAGCGTGTAGAAGGTCCTGAAGTCGTTCCCTCCGATCTCAACCCTGGGCTGGTTAACGACCACGGAAGGCTTGAACTCCCGACCATTGTTGACCTCCCTCGAGCTGTATCTCACCTTGAGCGACACGGACCTGGTAAACGGGTCGAGAACATCCCCGACCACTCTTCCAACCTCCAGTGGGTCGGTCCGTCGTCGCATGATTTCCACGCACAGGGAGGAGCAAGAGGAAGCGCCCTGGCTGGGTATGGTGTAGGGGAGCGAGTGTGTGCATGGCCCTATATATGCATGTGCATGTGCCTTTTCACAGGGTTTTTTCTCTTCTCTGCATAGATAATGGTGGTACGGTGCATCTTAAGAACAACGGTATCGATGGATCAGTGGCTTTTGATAGATTAAGAACCAACATCATTACTAAAAGAAAAGGCAGAATCGTACCCAAGCCCTAGCTAGTATCATACAATGCACGGTAGATACTCTTGTCCTGTTCTATTTAATGTGAGCGCAGTGTACGAGTTAACCGTACTGCGGGGGGATCATTTAGTCAGATTATGATTGTTAACCCAATACTTGGCCTTTCAAATCAAGGACAGTACATGCCATTTTACTGTCTAAACCTAAAAGGTAAGGACAAGCTTATACTCACTTTCCTGTCTAACTAAGCTTAATCTAAGTAAAATCCACGATGTACCTTTTTGTCTTTTTATCTCGTGTAGTGGTGTCATTCCAATTGAAAAGAAGGCATTGGAGGGACACCATGAGCAAGGGCTGTCCATTCCCCATTGGCCGTGGAGGGATCTCTTCTATCCTTCTTGTCCTCTTTCCCCCACTCGCCATCTTCTCCCAGGCCTAACCTCGGACGTGCGACGTCTCCCACGTAAAGAAGAGAGAGGACTCCTGTTGAAGGACGTTTGCAGCGCATGGGTTTAGCGAAAGTGATTCCCACGGGTTTAACTTACGTTTTACTCATGTTTTATTTGGAGTTTTCAACTGGGTGGTGTCATGCTGAGATGATCCAATTTTTTTGCAATTCAACACTATTTATGTTGTGTCATATTGTACCTTAGATGATTTAATTAGCCTAAGTACGACTCATTGACATGATTCATTTGTATCATGGTAGACAACCATGTCGTTGACCATGGTGGGCTATGTTGAATTGTGTTGGACTAGTTTTATTTTTATTTTATTAAATAATTTAATATTTAATATTATATATTTATATAATTATAATAAATTTAATGTAGTTACCTAATATGATATTTCAAACCATCAAACTACATATAATTTATACAACTTAAAAAACATATCATTATGTTTATGAAAAGATTACAAATGTTATTTTTTATACAAAATGTGCAATGTACAAATTTGAGTTACAAATGATTTAAAAAATTGTAAAAAATTACATTACATAAATAATAATTAAATGACATAAAATTACATTTGCATTATTACAATTCAAGAAAAAAATGAAAATTTACATTTACAAATTAAAATTATCAAAACATTTGTCCATCCAACTATCCAATCTTTCTTGATCACAAAATCGTGTAAGTTCTTAGTCTTTGACACATATCAAAACTTTTAATATATTTTCCTTTAACCTTGATCTTCTGTCATTCAATACACTCTCACTCATATTGAAAATCTGCTCACATGCTATTGAAGATATTGAAATAGTCTCTTGTCATATATGATAAAATTGGAAAAATTGTGCTTTATTTTTTCCACTAATCTATCACATCAAAGAAATTCATATATGGATATTCATTCCATAGATATTGATGATTGATAGAGTTAAAAAATTTATTTTACTCCTAGAAATTATAGTATGAGAAGAATAACTTGATGATGTAGATGAAATATCTACATCTTCTTCATCTTGAGCTGATAATAATGCTCATAATGCCATTTCCATCCGTGATGATGATGAAGATGGTATAGATGAAGGAATTTGTATTGTTCCCATGTTATATTTTATTGCATATTTATCAAACATTTTATTTAAATTTTCCCCTATTATTTATATATTTATTCCAAGATTTACACCTAAACATTTTTGCATTCCTTTAATTAATTTATTAACTCATTTTATTTTACCCCTAGGATCTAAATAAGCACTCAATATATACAATAATGGGATTTCACTTCAATATTTTAAAACAATTTCCTTCATTTTATCTACTATTGGTTTAAAAAAATGAATGATTACCATATTTATAAAAAACTAAACAAATTTCATATAAATGATGCAAAACATAAATAGAAGTCAAATAATAAACACCAGATAATTTAACAGTTATGTCATAAAATGGTTTTAAAAAATCAACAAAATATTTAACAATTTTGAAATCTTATGTAGTTAATCCTTTAATATAATCATCTACAAAATGATTATAATAAGATGTAATAGGCTCTTGATAAGGTAAAAAACTTTCTAATATTAAATATAAAAAATTTCATCTATAAGAAACATCAATAGTAAATGTTTTATGCAGCAACCCAAATGACTCACATACAAGATTAAAGTCATGTATACATTTATCTACACTTGTAATACAATGTATTACATCTATTATATTATCAATATAAATTTTAAGATTTGCAATAGCTTCTTATATAATAAGATTAATAATGTAACACATGCATCTTTGATGAAATAATTCAAAATCAATTGATAGATTCAAATTACTTTTAAATATAGGAATTGTGACAATATTATTGGTAGAATTATCAAAAGTAATACTACCAACTTTACTTTTTATACCATATAAATCAAAAATTTCCATAACATTAGAAAAAATATTTTCAACAGTATGAGGATATGTAATTTGTCTAAATCCTATTAATATGTTTTGTAAAATCCAATTATTATCAATATAATGAATAGTTACAATAATATAACCATTTTTATTTCTACCCTCTCATATATCAGATGCACATGCAATACAAGTCATAATTGTATCTACAACATTAATACGTTTAAGTCTAAGTTTGTTAAATACATCAATAATATCTCTCCTAGTTGTGTTCCTAGATACAAACTTATATTGTGGACATAATGAATTAGTAAAATATTCTTTATAAAATTTATTTTCACCAAAATTAATAGGTAATTTAGCTGAACAAATTAATTTAGCATACATTGTTGAGGCTACTGTGTGGAGACAGTCTTCCACTAGGAAGCAAGCAGAATCCAGGTCACAAGTTAGTAGCCACGTACCAAGTATCTGGATGTGAAGTGTGAAGGCTGTAGTGAAGAGACGGGCTTCCACCAGGGAGCAGGCAGAATCTAGGTCACAAACCAGCAGCCACGTACCGAAAATTCAGATGTGCAAAGGACCAAGTGCAATAACAACGGGACCACAGAGTTAAGTCTACGGATGCATAACGCTACGATGTTAAGTCTACGGATGCGTAACATTACAGTGTTAAGTCTACGAACCTACGTCAAGGTTCAGACTCAGCTAAGCGGGAGCCAAACAACTAGTGGAGATCAGCAGAATGGTGGGAGCTTCACTGGCTGGTCATCCAGAAGCTGGCTCAAAAGTCTGATGGTCGAGTTGCTCCAGCAAGAAACCGGTTGGAGACCAGGAGCAGTTAGAGAAGGCATGTAGGCAAAAGCAAGTCCTGACATCTGGATGTGTCCTTTCGGATGCCGGTTGTCGATGATTTCGAGAGTCCTTTATAATGCTGAGTGTAAATAAGGTTGTAATGAGTTGTAAAGTGTGTGAGTGTTTTGCAAGAAAGTCTATCGATAGCGCAAGAAAGAAAGTACCAACACCCTATGGAGTAGGCTGTTGTCGAACTACGTAAAATCCTCGCGTTGCCTCCTTCTTCCCCCTTCTCTTCCACTCATGATGAACAGCATGAGAGAGTGTGTGTGTTTCCATTGATGTGCAACCTGAGGAGTCATGTATTGTTGGGACGCGTGATGGGTTGAGGTGCATCGAGTGATTAGGTGTAGTCGTGGTTTTCCCAACAATTGTTGGGGCTACAGAGAGTGGAGACGATCTTTCGCCAGAGAACAGGTGTAGTCATGGTTTCCATTTCCTTACTTCAATGTGGTGATCATCAATGCTATTTCTTTGCTTAGTATTTTATCTTATATGCTGAAGTTTATTAATCAAATATCATCAAGAAGTAGAAATTTATTGTTTTAAAGGAAAATTAGATTCAACAAACCTTAGAAAGTTTTTAACCCCATAAGAGCTGAGATACTTCACACCCCTTTGTTTTGTCACAGGTAAGCAAGCCTCACCCAACATGGACGTCATGGTGGGGCTTGCGGAACTAGGACCTGTAGCCTAAATGGAGGAAAGTGGAGGATGAGTTCCTCCTGGATTTAATCAACATTTATCACCCAAAAGGTACTATCTTTTGCTCCAGTCGCTTTTAATGAGTTTTAATATGAAAAGGAAAATTATGCAATTATTTCATTTCTTGCATCAAATACAAGTTAATTTTCTGCTTTCATTAGAATTAAATGCTCAAGCTTGCATAAGAAAATTACATATCTTGCCTAGAAAAAGGAGAATAGTATGGACATTAGTGAGATGAAAGACAATTCATCCACTTTGCATTAACAAAGAGCATAATGTTTTAAGAAGAACAACAATTCTACATGTTCTATTTAAGTACTTGGGTCCAAAATCCATACTTAAGACTAGATAGTCTAGAGAAGTAGTAAGGGAGCGTTTGAGTGATGAGTGTTTCCTCTTGGCCCAATAATTTGGATAGCCAAAGTTGATTATTCACTCAACTTCTGTTGAATCCTCAAGCTCCCATCAACCCCTTCAAATCTATAAGCCACCATTTCTACTTTGTCAGCTTGCAACACATTCAATCCCTTTTCCATCAAACCATATCAACATCACCTAATTTACTTCTTGTAGCCACAAAATGCCAAAAAAAAAAATCCACCCTATACACCTAAGAGAATGATCACTCCAGCTTAGTACATCAATCTCTATCTTCACCTTTGAAATTCATAAGGATCTAAATTTTTGAATTGCCACACACTCATCAACACCTTTTAAACCTAGGGCATGCAAACTACCCCAAAGGTTACAAAGTGCATGCAAATTGCCCCAAAGGTTATGAAGGGGAACTAACTTTTATTTCAGCTTTCTATTTCTAGTCTTTGTTTTGTTAACATCAAGTAGCCTTTAACCTTGTTTTAAAAAACTTCTGATATTTTCAACCCTTAAAATTGGGGCATGCAAGTTGCATGCAAACTACCCCAAAGGTTATGAAAGGGAACAAGTCTACACCTGACCTTCCAACCTTTGCTATCCCCTTAAACTTGGGGCATTGCAAATGCCCCATCAGTTGTAATAGAGGAACAAATTTGTTTTAATTTCCTCACTAATATTCTCAACACCTTGTTTCTCTATTATCATAACATGTTTCTTGTCAGTTTTCAGATTTTAGTTTTTTAGCTACTAGCATCTAATTTTTAGCTTGCAATTTCTAGCTTTTACTTACCGCCAATTTAATTTTTAGTTACCTTCATTGTATGCAGCTTTTAGTTTCCAGCTAATTTGATTCTTAGTGACCTTTATTTCACACAAGCTTAACTTCCTATAAATTTAATTTCCTGCACCTCCTGTTTCATGCATGTTTAATTTCCAGCCTTTAATTTCTTGCACTTTTATTTCCAGTCATGCCTTTTAATTTCCTGTCATGTTTATTTTTGGTCATACCTCTTTAACTTCCTATCATGTTTATTTTCAGTCATACCTTTTTAATTTCTTGCCATGCAGTTTTATTTCCAATCTTGTTCTTAATCTCCTGCACTTTTATTTCTTGTCATGCCTTTTAATTTCATGTCATGTTTATTTTCAACCATACCCCTTTTAATTTCTTGCTACGCAATTTTATCTCCAATCTTGCATTTAATTCCCACACTTTTAATTTCCTGCCATGTTTATTTTCAAGTTTGCATTTTATTCTCTCCTTGAGATAATACTTCAAGGAGACTCTTAGGAGGCAGCCTTTTTAAAGAGTTTGCATTTTAATTTCCTTTCCTTGAAGTGTGCTTAGGGTTTGCATACTTTAAAAACACACTTCTAAAGAGTATGCTTTTTAATCTCCTTTCCTTGAGACATACTTTAAGGAAGTTCTTTAGAGACACACTTCTAAAGTGTATACATTTTAATTTCCATTTCTTGAGACATACTTCAAGGAGGCAACCTCTCTAAAGAATTTGCATTTTTATTTCCTCTCCTTGAGACAATACTTCAAGGAGGCAACCTCTTTAAAGAGTTTGCATTTTAATTTCCTTTCCTTGAGACACACTTTAAGGAATCTCTTTAGAAAAACACTTCTAAAGAGTATGCATTTTAATTTCCTTTTCTTGAAACACACTTCAAGGAGGCTCTCAAGAGGCAATCCCTCTAAAGAGTTTGAATTTTAAATTCCACTCCTTGAGATATTACTTCAAGGAGGCTCTCAAGGGGCAGCCCGTCTAAAGAGTTTGCATTTTAATTCCCCTCCTTGAGACAATACTTCAAGGAGGCTCTTTAGAGACAACCCTTTTAAAGGGTTTACACATTTAAAATACCCCTCCTCCTTGAGACATCACTTCAAGGAGATTCTTTAAAGACATCACTTCTAAAGAGCATGCTTTTAATTCCTTGCTGGTTCATTTATAGGCATGCTTCTTAATTCCCTACCATGTTTTATGTTCAATTATGCTATGCTTTATTATCAATCATGTTCTCTAATATCTTGCAATGTTTTATTTTCAGTCATACTTTCTTTAATTTCCTTCAATTTTATTTTCAGTCATGTTTTCTTTAATTTCCTATAGTTTTATTATCAATCATGTTTTCTTTAATTTCCTGCATTTTTATTTTCAGTCATGCTTTTTTTAATTTTTTGCATTGTTATTTTCGGCCATGCCTTTTAATTTCCTACACCTTTTTATTTAGTGAGGCTTTTACTTTCTTGCTATGTTTATTTCCAGTTATGCACTTTTAATTTCCACCTCCTAAGATAACACTTCAAGAGGGCCCCTTGCAGATAAGGGGGTTTGTAGTTTTATTTCTAGTCATATCCTTTTATTCTCCTACCATGCTTTTATTTTTAACTATGCCTTTTGATTTCTTGCAGTTTCATTTCCAACTGTGCTTTTGTTAATTTCCCACTATCTTACTTACAACCATGCTTTAAAACTTCTTGTTATGTTCTATCTTCAATCAAATTTTCATATTTCCTATCATACTTTATTTCCAATCATGTTTTTTTAAATGCCATCAAGTTGTATGTTTGCCATGTATTTTAATTTCCTACCAAGTCTTAATTTCTTGTCATGCTCTTTAACTTCATGCCATGCTTTTAATTTCCCACTGCAATTTCAACTTCTCCTCGCATCTTAATTTCTTGTTACATGTTATTTACTTGATCATAACTTGTCTTCACTTAAACCATTATTTATTCTCAGCATCACAATGCTTATCTCATCATTCTTGAGCACCTTTTCTTTCATGTGTACCATCTATTTCTCTATTCGGCACTTATAATATACATTCAGAACCCTCCAAAACCTTTGCACCCCTTAAACTGTGCCTTTTACTTAATCATCTTTCTTTCAATGTCAATCGATTTCATTTTCTGTAATTGCTCTAACATCTACCAGTTCATAAATTCAGATTTCAAGATTATAGTACACTTGGCCACCAACTTGGTGCTAGCCTATCCTTCGCTACCATGGATGGACCCTCAAGCTAGTTGTTGGTGTCACGCTTGTGCTTCTCACTTAGGTTAGTTTTAAATGCCTATATTGTATTAGTTTCCCACTAGTTCATTCTATTTGATGCTATCATGTTGTTTCCTTTCCTAGGGATCCATATAAAGGGGTGCCTTTTTTTTCCCTGACCATCGATTTTCAATCTCGATCTAGGAGGGGCATATTGTTGGCACCCCATTTTTACACGTCATATGCATACTGCTATAATTTTACACTTGGGCATATTTCAATATAATTTAATATACACACACCTTAACCTTGCTAGATTTTGAACCAACAGATATTCCTCTCCAGGCAAGAGGAACCTCTGTTGGTTTATTTTCTTTTATCTAAATTTTACTAAGTTTAATCAATAGATATTCCTCCCTAGGCGAGAAAAACTTTTGTTGATTTATTGGTTTTTGTCTAAATTTCACTAAGTTTAATCAACGGATATTCCTCTTTAGGTGAGAGAAAACTTTTGTTGGCTTATTTTCTCTTATTTAAATTTTCACTTAGTTCGATCAACAGATATTCCTCTCTGGGCAAAGGAAATTTTGCTGGTCCTTCTAAATTTCCACCAAGTCCAATCAATGGATATTCCTCTTCCGATAGAGGAAATTTTGTTGGTCCTTTTAAATTTTCATTAAGTATGATCAACGGATATTCCTCTCCAGGCAAAGAAAATTCTATTGGTCCATTTAAGTTTTCACAAAGTCCGATCAGCGGATATTCCTCTCCAGGCAAGAGGAAATTCTACTTGACCCAAATTTCTTAATTTACAGTGAATTGTAGAGTTGCGGTTGTAACTTTATAGCGAGTCGTAGAGTAATATCCGTAACTTTACGAGCCATAGAACTATAGGCTCTTGTTGCTCTGTGTCGATGGAACTTCCATTGGATCCAATGGAACTTCCATCGGTCCTCGACTTCTTTCACTCCCATTGCTCTGTTTTGGTGGAACTTCCATTTGATCTGGCAAAACTTCCGCTAGCCCATTTGAATTTCTAAGTTTCAATCAATGGATATTTCTCTTTAGGCGAGAGAAAATTATTTGGGGCACATTTGTGGATGTAAACTTCATTGAAAATGAATTCAATACAAAAGTGTTTGTATACCTTTTAAAATTGAATTAAACTAGAAATTCTATCAATCGAATAAAAGCAAGCGAGGAAGTTTAAGTTGATTGAGTTTTGAAAAGTTCATATTTCATGAGTCAGGATTTCATTTTTTTCTTAAATTGAAGAGTAAATAGTATCGTTGACACAAATAAGTGATCTATGAGAATTGAATTCATTTTAATTCAATTCTCATGAATTTCATAAACACAAATGGGCTCTTAGTGATGAACAAATTTATCACTACTTGTATGGATACTCAATCTTTTATTTTTTTCAAAAAATTCTTATAATGATATATCATATATTAAAAAAATGATAGATGCATTCACTTTTTGTATTTAGAAACAGATGAATCTGTCACTATTTCTATGAATTCTTATGGATTTTTAATTATTTTACGGAAAAGACTTATAATGACAGATTTTATAATCATCTAATGACGAATGATGAATTGATTTGTCACCATTTCTATGAATTCTCATGGATTTCTTTTTTTTCAAAAAAGGTTTTAGTGATGAATCATATAATCATTTGATGATGGATGAATCCATCACAATTTGTATTTAAAAGTGATGAATCCATAGAAATCTGTTGTCATATGTTGACACCTAACATTGGGAAAAAGATATTTTGAGATGTTATTTATTCTATTAATCAGGAATTCAAATTATGGTTAAAAATATGCGAGTATAATTTCTTTATAAGACAAGTATCAATAGAAGCTTTGGTAGTATAATTTCTTTACAGGGTAAGTACTGACAGAAGTTCTGTAGCCATCGAAGGTTCTGGTATTTAGTGATTTATAAGAATATTTGTTCTCTAGTGTCACAGTTTCTTCAGCGAACCAAATAGAATGTTCGTGAGGGACTTGGAGAAATATAGTTTTTGTTTTAATTATGAATTAATGTAGTTATATTGGTTGGATGATTCAGTATTTTTCGTTGGACATTTCGAAATTGTTTGTAGTCATACAAGTTTGCACTTAAGTGTCTAGTGGAATATTAGTTGGATGGTTTAGTGTTTTTCGTCAGACGTTTTGAAATTGTTTGTATCATACAAGTTTCACTTAATGTTAGTGGAAATCTATTTCACAAGTTTACACTTCGTATATAGTTGAAGTTTCGTCCAACATAAATGAATTATTCATCTTACTGTTAATTGATTTCTTCAAGATACAGGTTCCATAATTTTAAGATTATGGAGTATTTTTCACAAGATTAATTGAATGGAGACCTATTATGATTTGATGGAGAACTACAAAAAAAAGTATTAAAAATTTAAAGGGAGATAAAAAGATTCAATTTGAGGTGAATGTAAGGAAAACAACATTCCATTTTTGGCTGAGTACTAAAATATAAAAAGATTGAAGAGAAGAAGAGGAAGAACAAAGTTTTTCTCATGGTTGCTTTTGTGCTTCTTACTTTGTGTTTTTGTGAAAAGTGTTGTGTGCTTTGGTGAGTGTTTTTCCTTCTTACAAATTTTCAAGTTGTCCAAGAGTTATAAGAAAAGTTTTCTCATTAGACTATGATGAAGTTTACAAAGGAATACTTTACAAAGTAACAATGTAGTATTCCTTGTCAAAGGGTTGTTTGCTTGCCCCAGAAAAGCAAAGGACTATAATGGTTGAGGTGTGAACCTACAAAACACCTTAACATAGTGAAATTCTCAAGGTTGTGACATTGGGGAGTAAATTAATCTTGGTTTGAGGTGAATCACTATAAAAATTGTGTTTTCCTTGTGTTTGTTTTTATTATTCTATGAACTTTGTTTTGTAGTGTCAATAATTTCTAAATTTAATGATATTTTGTTTTACCGATTAACTATTCACCCTTCATTTCTAGTAAAATTCGATCTAATAGGGTAAATGACTGTTTATAATGACCAATTAATGTTACATAGTGATGAATGGATTCGTCACTATACAAATCAAAAAGTGACGTGACGGTTTACATAATTTGTCACTATACAAAATGTAATTTGTCACTAAATACTATGTATAGTGATGGATCTCATTTGTCATTATTTCTAATAGGTTCGTCGCTATATATGAATCTTTAGTGATGGATACGATAATTCGTTACCAAACCTCTATCGTGATGCATTTTATGGTAACAGATGAGTCCAACAAATGGTGATGGATTTTTGGACTTTTATGATAGATAAATCTGTCATTAAAGGTTAATTTTCTTGTAGTGACATTTTAACCAACTTCTTCGTTTTTTCTTGACGATCAAGTGAGGTGATTGGCAGATCATCAACGACAGTGAGCTTTTGATGTGCTCGCAATGGAGGGATGGTCAGAGGGACAGCATCTTTGACGAACAACCCTAGATCTATGGGTTTGTGGATATTTATGTAGTTTTATTTTGCTTGTTTCCTTTTTTGATTTAGTGTTGATGCTTGCCGTTCTTTCAACCTCTCCTTTCATATTAAAGAAATTATGTTATTTGTGATCTTCAAGTGTTCGATGAAGCTTGGGCGTCGAGTGGCTGCACAGGTGACGGCAAGTGATGAGCAGGTCTTCCGAAGGTAGAAGATGACAAGTGATGAGCAGGGTTTTATTTACATTTTTTGGGTAGTACGTCTTTTTTTGTCTAAGTCGTTGTGTTGTTGAACAGAATGTTGTCTTACTGGGGTTTCATTGTATTGGTCAATGTTTTGGGTAGTTTGTCGTTCTCATTCGTATTTAATTTATCTTCTTTCTCCACTTCTCTGTCTACTACTTTGTTTAATATGATTTTTATTTAAATCAAAAATTATTTTTCATCAAATTTAAGAAAAATTTTCTATCGAACGATATATATATATATATATTTGCTATCAACAAAGTAAAATTTAATATCAAACAAACATTATAAAATGATGCATATAACTACCGATGGAGTTATTTTTCAAATTTCTATACATACAACAGCTTAGGTAACTACTTTTCTGTGAAGTATAACTTACATGGGAGGTTTGTATTTCTTGAAAATTAATGAAAATAAAAATATAAAAATAAATTATTATTAAAATATTAAAAATTTAGAAATAAAATTTTTTATAAGACCATTGTGTACCTTATAAAAATTTAAGAAAAATTATATTTAATTTTAAAAAAATTAAAAATATTTTAAATTTTTAACATTTTAACAATAAAATTTTTCTTTTAATTAATTTTCAAGAGCACAAACCCTCCCCCCATGATATTATAATATTCGTTGCATTAAATTTGTAACTAATTGTCTTTTTTATTGAAACGTAGTATTAATGAAGAAAATACTCAACCATCATCATCACAGTAGGGGCCAATAAGTGAGGTAAATTACTAATTAATAATGATTTCATCAATGTATATTAGTGATTGTTTACATCATAATTATTTCTCAAATATGCAATGTAAGCCACATAAAATTACAAATGAGATAGAAACTTTGGCTAAAGAGTTGTTACTAAACGAAGATCCGATAAAAAAATTTGGGAAACTCCTTTAAGTTCAAAATGATGTGATGTAGTCATCAAAGTTACTCTACAAATGACAGCAAAGGATTAATATGACAAGGGCACTCTTGAGAAGTGGTCCATGTGAGAGATTAATTAGATTCTTAATTACATGATGGGAAGCAAAAGACACGTGCCATTGATTCTATGCCATTGATCTGCTCTATTGTATGCATGTATATATGATCGATATCCATAGGTTTATTTGTATGCATTCCATGTCAAACCTGCTTTGAATTGAGGTCAAGCGTGTATGCGTAAAACATTCAATTCAAAATTCATTGGTTTTTCCTTGCATCTAACACCAACTGATGTGAGAATATATATTCAACATTCTTATTCATTTGTGGCTTTTATTTTACTTTTACAAGTTTTTCTTGTATGAATTTATGATGCAGCTGGAGAAGCATTGGTCGCAAGCAAAGGCTCCATTTGTTTAAACGGAGTATGGTGTTTATACTCGTTTTTTACTGTACATTATAATTGTATATAATAACATTTATCAAACACCTTTAACATTTTACATTAAAAACTCATACAAATATAAGAGTAGTCCTTCTCGCATCATTACCAATAATTAATGGGGTGACTTGCATGGAGTTAATTGTTGTTCCCTGGGAAGACTAACGGCCGGATGGTCCTTCATCAATTTACTTTAATACCATGTAAAATTTTAAGTCAAAAACAATTAACAATAAATAAAGATATTCATGGTTATATAAATCCAAGTTACTTTCTTGCATTTACTGTTATGGGGCTATATATCCAATAATAAGTAACTTTGTGCAGAAGTTACTTACCATAATGGTAAATTATAAGTTCCATAATGCCCTTGGATATCCTTGTTGTTCCATTAATTGTTGAACTGAGTTCCGTAATGCTATTGCAACTTTATCTAGCTAGCTGCATATTGCAGCCAAAATATATGTAATGCTGTTGTAATGCTAGCCGTTCTCGGTGGAGAGAATGTAATTAATGCTAGTATTAGACCTGTAAATTTTACGAAGTTGTGTGATGGTGTTGGAGCTTTGTTTCATTATTTCATTATTCTGATGCTTTAATTATTTTAATGAGGAAGTCAGGCAGGCACACTACCGACTGGTTTCCAATGGTAGTAGTACTGTAGTGTTCGAACTGGGAGCTAAAACTGGAAGCTACCCATGATGCATCATGTTGTTGTTCATATATGCTTGGTGGAGCCTGCAAGACTACAAGAAAAGCGTGCAGTCTTTGGTGACCGATCAATTTGTCACTGATGTAAAAGTACGTGAAATAATAGTTAAAATTTTTGTTATTTTTTATTAATTTTAAAAGTACAAACATTACCTAAAAATCTAAATATTCGTCACTATAGAACGTGTTACGATAGAGATTTAGGGACGTATTAACGCATCCCTTGATTGGTGGGTGGGTCAGTTACAATAAGCCCAATCTATGCAACGTATTCCTTAATCCCATGGATCGATTTGTTTATTTCTTCCTACCTTTCTTTGCTTCCATACTTTAGCTTCCACCGACAAATTATTAACAACGCCTGCCAATTATCCAAGGACCCCTCCACCGATCGATCAACTTCAACCTCTCTCTTAGTTGTGTAAATTTTACTTTATTAAAATTAATTAGATGGTAAGAAAGAATTCACAAGTACTCTAACTAACACTAATATAACTCTCTTTATAAATCAAAATACTCTACATACGTGAACTAACACTAACACTAATATTATGTGAATTTAATTTTATTAAAATTAATTGATTAATAGAAAAAAAATTCACAAATAATATAAAACTTCTAATTTCAGTCATTTTTTCGGATGTGAAATTATTATCTGTTCACGGTGTTTGCAGGAGAATTGTTAAATCAACTCGTTTGTTTCCAGCTCCCACCTGTCGTTGCCCGATTCCCACCCCCATGTCGTCGGTCTTATTAGCTTCTACGCCCGCCCACTGTTCCCAGCTTGCATTTTTCAAGCGTCGTGTGGACGTTTCAACCATAAATGCAGGTGGCCCATCTGCGCCGATCGAGGAACGTGTAGGGATGCCTCTCCTTCGACTTCTTCTTCAATTTATAATATAATATGATATATCATGTTTGAATCTGTTCGTTCATTATTGATATTGTTTATCATTAACCGGACACTGCTGCAAAACATGAAATGCTTGCATTCAGGATCAGGAATTCAATAAAATACAACACCCATCAACTAATGTATTTCATACCTAAGTGTTTCAGATCTGATGCACGACACCCACATTGTTGACTACCTACCGTGCATTTATGTACCTATCTTGGGGGATCTGCTCGAAAAGAAGAAATTAATGTTCACGAAGAAGGCTTGTAGCACGATATCTGCACAGTGAAGCCGTCGCTAATTGACATTTTCTTTGAAGTAATTAATTCTTGGGCTACCAATCAATCTGTTAACAAGGCTGAGATCGATATATGAGATCAGTTGATGAAGCTCTCAAGACGAGCATCAGATCCGGTAAGACGGACGATGGCCCGTCTCCGTCGGACTGAACCCAAAAGGTTGAGACCAATTTTATATATTTATACCGATACCTACAGATTTGACGTTATTAGCCACATATATATATATATATATATATATATATTTATTTATTTATTTATTTATTTATTTATTATTTAAAAAATAATTTCATAAGTAAAATTAAGATTCTTATATTACTTGTGAATTTTTTTTAAAATTAATTTTAATGAAATAAAATCTACGTAATATTAAAATCAATTTACATATACTATATGTAAGGTATTATGTAAAGTATTCTAATAAGAAGTTCATAAGCACAAGAGTGTGAAAAGAATCCTCACACACACATATATCTATATATATATACGATCGTCAAAAAAATTTGCTATAAATTTAATTATAGGTGTTTATCACTTGATAAGATCTGAAAAATGCAAAGAAAAGTTTGATTGAATTGAAAAAACGACAGAAAAGTTTAATTAATTTTGTAATTAATGGACCGGAAGAAAACACCCCCACCGAGTACGAGCTAGCTGTTGGTCCTTCCAGTAAAATCGGACGTTCCCTGTGCTGCTGCTTTATTTTTTTATCGATAATGTTAAGGTTCTGAGGTATAGTTGTTAACTTATCAGAATTTTCACAACCATTAAATTATCAATACATTCCAGTGGTCACTGTTGTTGATGCTTGTTCTGCTTAATTCATCATCATCGCAAGAGGAGGAGGTGGGGGGTGGTAGGTGAAGAACTGAAGAAGAAGCCATGGGAATGAGGAAGGAGGTGAAGCAGAAGCACTCCACCGCCATCAACGTTTTCAAGAGTGGCCTCTACGCCGCCGTCTTCCTCTCCGTCTGGATCATAATCATCTTCTACCTCTTCCCCAACACCTCCTTAACCCGCGCCGCTCTTCTCCGGGTCAACGCCGCCAAGTCCAGGTGCCCCGGCGACACCGGCCGGGTGTTCGTCTACGACCTACCCGACAAGTTCAACGCCGGCCTCCTCGCTCGGTGCCGCACCCTCAACATGTTCGTCGACATGTGCCCGCACGTGGCCAACGGTGGCCTCGGCGGGAATATCCGGTCACTCGCCGGCGGTGGTAGGAGGCCGTGATCCCCGTGGATTTGAATGCTTGTTGTGCGACGGTGGGCGCGCGTTTGGGATTAACGCCGCATTAATTTGTTGGTTCGTTTGAACAGATGGCGGCTGGTTTGCGACGAACCAGTTCTTCAGCGAGGTGATATTCCACGCGCGCGTCGAGAGGCACCCGTGCCGGACCTACGACGCGACGGAGGCGGAGCTGTTCTACGTGCCCTTCTACTCCGGCCTGTGGACCTCCAGCGTCATCCGGCAGAGCGACTTCAACGAAAGGAATAAGCTTGGGGATGAGTTCGTGGAGTTGTTGGTCCGCCTCCCGCCGTGGCGTCGACACCGTGGCGCCGACCACTTCATCGCCACCGGGAGAACGGCGTGGGACTTAATGCGGAGGGAGGCCGGAAACTCAAGTTTCGGCGGGAACCACTTGTTCCTGCTGCCGGCGGTAAGGAACATGACGGTGCTGACGGTGGAAAGGCACCCGTGGCATGGCGACAACCAATTCGGCTTCCCCTACCCCTCCTACTTCCACCCGAGCACGCCGGAGGAGGTGTCGGCGTGGCAGGAGGTGGTGCGCCGCTCCAACCGCACCCATCTCTTCTCCTTCGTGGGCGGACCGAGGCGGGGGACCGACATGGCGACGCCGCGGAACGAGAGCTTACGACAATGCGGGGAGTCTAGCCGGTGCCTCCGGGCGGAGTGCAAGGGGGCGGCCAAGCTGTGCCACCAGCCCACCCACGTGCTGGGCTTGATGATGAGCGCCGACTTCTGCCTCCAGCCCCCCGGTGACTCCTACACCAGACGCTCCGTCTTCGACTCCTTCCTCGCTGGCTGCGTCCCCGTGTTCTTCTCCCCCCACACCGCCTACACGCAGTACCAGTGGTACCTCCCGGAGCCGCCAACCGACTACTCGGTGTTGCTGGAGAAGGACAAGTGGGGGGACATCCAGGGCGAGCTGCAGAAGATACCGGCGGCGGAGGTCCGCCGGATGCGCCAGCGCATCGTCGACTTCATACCCAGTCTCACCTACGCCCACCCCAACGCCACCCATCCGGGCTTCCGCGACGCCGTCGACGTAGCCCTCGCCCACCTCACCCGCCGCGTGCGAGCCAGACTGTCGGCGGAGCAAGCGAGTACATACGTGTGATCGCAAATTAGAAATCACCATTTATTAATATACCCATCTCAATACATACTCGTAGTCTGTACTGAACCCAGCTCTTTCGGTCGCAGCAGCATTATTGGTCATTATTAATGGTTATTAATGATGTTCTTGTCCTTTCCTAAATTCTAATTTAAGTTCTCTTTAGAGCATTATTGATGGTAATTAACGAAAGTCTGTTTGTACAGTTAAAAATATTTAAAAATAAAAATTTAAAAAAAGAAAAATAAAATTAGGAAATAAAAAAAATTTAAAATTATTTGTCACATTATGGAAATTCTGATAATTAGTTTAAAAAGATTTTATATTTTAATATTTTAAATATAATTTCATATTTTTTAAATTTAACGATAATCAAAAGAAATTAAGCATAAAACCAAGAAAATACGTTTATATAAAATTTTCACCGGTACAAATTTTCTCGACTTAATTAGTAGAAAATGGTAAAAAAGAAAATATTTATAATGATAAAAAAATTTTAAAAAATTTCACATTTTCTAAAATATACAAGTACGATTTAAAAAAAAATTCAAAATTTTTATTTTTCAAAATTTCTAACAAGTGATACCGACACTTTCTAAGAATTTAGAAAAAAAAGAAGCTAATTATAATAATAATAATAATAATTCTTTTTCTTGATGTCACTGCAGAGGAACGTTCCAAGGATGTCAGACCGCGTGTTTTTCTGTGATACCCCCGACCTGAACGGAAGAGATGCCTCCCACTGTATTTAAGGTACCGTTTAAACGATTTTTACTGTATATACTATAACCGTATACTAGCATTTGTTAATTATTTTAAATATTTTATATTAAAAATATATATATAATTTACATCGTTAATTATGTAATTTTAAAAAAAAACATAAACTTCATTCTTAACTAATTTCATCACTTAGAGGGGATTTGTGTTTCCTAGAAATTAATAATAAAAAAATTTAAAATTTTTTTAAATGTAAAATATCTGGAAATAAAAAGTTTTATAAAACTATCTGTATACCTTATGGAAATTTAAAAAAATTATATTTAATTTTTAAAAAATAAAAAATATTCTAAATTTTTAAATTTTCAAAAAAAAATTTCAGATTTTTCTTTTCATTGATTTCTAAGAAATACAAACCTTCCCTTGAAGTTAGGTTTATTTAAAAGATAAAGTGAGATAAAATAAGGTTTATGTTTTTGAAAAAATTACGTATACATTTTTGAATTTTGATATAATATTTTAAATATAAAATATTAAAGATATTTGATAAATACTACTGTATATAACTAAGATGTATAGATAAATAATAAATACAGTTTAAATAAACATAATCTAAACAAACACTATCTAAAAGATTAGATTTAAAAAGAATTTTAATAAAATTTTAAAATTAAATAGACGTAAAACTGAAGCTAATAAAATAAATGCATTTAGAAATACATAAGTCCTGTTCGGATGGCGATATTTGAAAGCACTTTTTCTGTTTCGAATGATTGCCATCGGTGACGTGCACCACCACCTCCAATGGTTTTTTTTAAAAAAATCTCAAAAACAGGAATATGGTGTGTACAAGGTGAGAATTTTTTGAGTAAAAAAATTTGATTGGTCTGCACTATTATTTTTCACAATGTTAGAAACAATCTCTGATTTTTTTTGCAACATAACAATATTTTTCATCATGTTACAACATTTCGTAAGAAGCTTTTTTTTCCTTTTTACGTTACAATAATTCTTACAACATTAAATAAGTGCAAACCTTTTTTTTCCCATCGATGTCAACTTCTTTATCACCACGTTAAAAAAAAATTATACACTTCTTTATTATAATGTCAATAATATTACGACATCTTTTACAATATTACGAAAATAATAGAATTTCGCAACATCAAACTTTCAAACTTCTGTTGTTTAACAATGTCACATGACTCACATCAATTTTTTTAATAAGTCCGTTGTCAACAACAATAATTGACCATTTTTTTACAATTTTATTTTAACAAAATCCAAAATATTTTTATTTCAAACTTGATGTGTAACATTTTCTTTTGATGTTTCAAAAAATCACACTTATTTATTATAACAAGAATAATATTTTTTACAAAGTTATAATATTTTAAAAAAAAACTTATTACAATAGATCTCACAATGTTATAGAAAATGATAAATATTTTTTCTCCTTTTAGTCTTCGATGTTAATAGTTTTTTTTCCAATATTACAAGAAATTATACACTTCTTTGTTAGAATAGCTTTTACAATATTACAAATTTTTTAAGAACTTTTTATCAATTTTGACAAGATTAGAATAAATTTTACAATGTTACAAAAAAAGATAGACTTTTTTTCCTCTTTCAACCTTCAATACCAATAATTTTTTTACAACATTGCAAAAAATTATACACTTTTTTATTACAATGAAAACAATATCTTTTACAATATTACAGTATTTTTACATTTTCAATATTCCGTAAAACAATTTATTAGAGTAGTTTATACTTGATAAATTACAGTAAAGAGTCATGAATGTATAGTGAATAAAGTTAACTCATTTTGTCGAACATAACCATAATAATTAAAGTGATAAAAATTTATAATTAAAATTTTTATAATAATAATGATATTAAAAATTTATATAAAACTAAAATTAAAATTAAACCAAACGAAACCTAAATCTTACCCTACGCAAATTATAATTGACAAAAAAAATGAACAAATAATAACTCATGTTCTTGGGAAAAAGCCACAAACCCCCACTTCACATTAACAGCGTGCAATCACAAGAAGAGGTTAACCTGATTTTATCAAAATGATTGAAGAATGTTTCACTGAACCTTATGATCTTCTAAGTTCAAAATTCTATTAACACAATCAAATTATCTTAAAATAATAATTTTCAAAAAAAAAAAAAAAAAAACCAAATTTTCACACGTCGTAGATAACTGAACCGTTGCAGTTGATTTTTCACATGATCAGGGTTGCTAACAAGAACAAGAAACACAAACCTCTTTGCTAGAAAAATGGTAGAGATTAATTACAATGCATACCACATTTTGATCTCCCCATATTCATATAGCATGAGTAACAGACCACCACCAACAGGAGTACAGGTGTTTGATGGTAGTGGGCAATGCAAAAACTGGAAGGAAGGAAAAAATAAGACATGAAGATTTTACAAGGCCAACACTCACTTTTTTAGGTGATCATCCATGTCAAGTGCCTTTGACGGATCCATTTGGCCCCCAGATGGATTCCGATCGACAATGCTGCCATGAGTAAGGGAATCGGAGGTCTAATTCTACTCTGAGCCACACCATCTTCAGCATGATTTGGAGAATAACGTGAGTGATGGAAGATAGCAAGTGCAAGGTAACCAATCATAACCACTGCTCTGAACCATGGCTCCCCCACAGCAACCAGCAATGCCGCAGAAGGCAAAGCAGCACTTACCCCATCTTCCTTCTTTAAAAATTTTAAGCAGAAGAAGAAAACCAACGGCAGCACAAAGGAAACACCCAACAAATGGCCACTTACGATTCCATACCCGGCAACCCCCGCTGCTGCAAGAAGGTATAGTTGGTCGTTTACCGTGTTGGGCATTACGGATTCAGCAACAGCCAGAACTGCTGATGTTAGCAGTATAATGTTGGTTAGCTCCCGAACAGGTGTAAATGCAACTATGCTGGAGTAGATGTGGTAGGTGAAACCAAGAACAAATTCAAAGAACTGAATGGTCGCTGTCACTGGTGTGCCAATGAAATGGAATACAAAGGCCAGTATAAGTTTTCCAATGTAACCTACAAAGCTTGCAATGGCAATGGCTGCTTTCTTCCAATTGGACAGTTCCCACATAATAGTTCTCCATGGGTAAACAAGGATAACCACGGCTGCAAATCAATATAAAGGAATAGGAATAGGGAACCAATACAAACAAGAATAGGTTCTGAAAACAATGATGTTGGCAAAGGAAAATCATGAAACATTACACACAGTACCAATATATGGACGGCAGATAAATGTATGCTACTAGCAAGATATAGAACATCTATAATAAGAAACATACGTGTTGAAGGAAAGTAGGAGAAAGTAGTGTATGAAAGTACCTTCTATTAGATTTATGTGTTCATTCAACCAAGTGACAGAGGACACACGAACAACACCGAGCACAGAGAGAGTTGAAGGAACCAAGCCACTTTTAGTTTCATGCATACATCTCTTGGTTGCTTTTACTTAGTGTTATTAATGGGTAATAAATGTATAAGTTTCGTTGTCTTAGAATTCCATAGCTTTAAATATGTCGTAATACAATACTGAAGGTAGTTCCCCTTTAAATACAACTCATTCCCCTTAAGTTTATTGGGGAGAGAGTCGACACTTGGAGGCTCCTTATATTTACTTCACTTGGTGGATTCCAAGCTCCGAGCTTCATGCTGTGCCACCAAGTGTACTTTTAGGAGAAAGGAGTAATATAATGAACAACCTCTCAGGAAGCCCTAATGTTGCATTTCTCCTTTGAAAATCATTGCCACACAATGACAATCATCCTATATTTTTCTTCAATCAAAAAAAAAACTTTGTTCATGTTCTTTCTTCTTGGCCCTCTAATTACATTCATTAGAAATTCCTATTTGAGTTCCAAGATGCATAGTCAATATGTAATACCAACCACATTTCCTCTGGAAAATCTGAAAAGCATAAATCCATCTGCAATCTATCTAAATCACACAAAGATAAATATATAGATAACCTTGCAAAAATGCAGTCATTAAAAACGACTTGAATTCATAAATCCTAGATCACACTCCACAGAAAATACGAAAAAACCTAGCAAAACCAACTTAAGAAATGCAGTGAAACACGCTTCTCCATAACAACATACGGCATCCACAACTTTCCCAACATTTAAACAAAACCAAACCGAAGAAACTCATTTTCCGACCCATGCAACCTTCTCAACACTACCAAAAACTAATGTGAATGAGGATTCTGAGCGACAAACTGCATCAACGAACGTATAACGTTCATACACATGACCAACCACGAAAAATTTGAAACAACGGACCATGCTTCTCGATGCAAACGTCGAACGACCCAAGAAAACACCGTTTTTCGATAATTCAACGAGCCAGAACGCTTACCGAGCAGCCACGTCCACCTGGGAGACAACTTGTCGGACGCCTCCTTGGTGAGGACCCGGAACCTTTCAGGCATTGTGCTCTCCCCCGTCTCCACCATCCTCTCCTCCTCTGCCCCAACCACATCAGCACCATCACTCTCCCCGGCTCTTGCCACGGGGATAAAAACGGTTCCTTTGGGACGAGGAGACAGCAAAACAACCGGAAAAGGTCGTACGATGGACGCCGAAGAAGAGGCGACGGCGGCGGCGGCGGCGGCGGCGGTGGTGGTGATGGTGGAGTGAGGCAGGAGGTGGGCGCGGGAAGTGGAGATGGATTTAGGGTTTAACTTGGACGGTGGGAAGCGGAGGAGGAGGGAGGAAGCAGCCATCGGCCAGGGTGCACGAATGCGGATGAGATAAGTGGATGCGGATCGGAACCTGGATCTTGTTGGAGGCGTTGCCATTGATCGGATCAAAGGATCCGAATATGATCCATATGCACCGATCCACTCAAGTCCATGCATTTCATGGGCTTAACCTGTAAACCTGGTGGCATTTTCGGTAAGAAGACAATGTTATTGCAAGCACTGTTGCATTTAGTTACTAATCAAAAAGTAATTTTATAATTATAATAATGTAAAAAAAATTAAATACACTTTTTTCATATTTTTTCATCATCTTCAATCACATCAATATTAAAAAAATTAATTACACTATTTTGCATACTTTATTTATATATTAAAAAAAATACAAACATTAAAAATATATTTACTCATTTCATGAATTAATGGTACTGTCTTGTCAAGCGGTCCTTTTTTAATGTATTTCTTTTGTTTGTTAAACACAATTATGAAAACTATTTTTTTCACTCTAGAAGTTAAAAAAAGTCTACGCTAAACAGAGTTTCAATCTTGTCTTTTTTTGGCTACAGGTGTTTTCTTACAATGGATGAGCAATAACAGCATGAGTGAGGAAAGCAAGAGTAGCAATGTACACAAGGGTCGTGTGATTCAGAGCAAGATTTTTATGCAAGCATTATTAAGATCAGCAATGGTGTGATTTTTGTGAGTTTTCTGAAACAGTGTTTGAGGTGGGTTGAAGGATTAGACAGGCTCAACTTGACAACTCTCAAAAACACACGTTGGATGTAGCTTTCCAAACTGTTTTACTTTCAGACGATCGTTGGTCTTGGCATGCTCTTTAAATATTGAAATGAACTTTAACATCACTCACTTGTGCAGAATGCGAACAGAAGCATGTCAGTTAAAGTGGTGACTGCCCCCCTTGCTAGAAAAAAGCTCTCGGATCCAATGGCCTTCACGTGCAATTAAAACAGAAGAAGGCACCAAGAGTCAACAAGTTGCACTGATTAGTTATTGCAGCCATAAATGTGAGCACCGCACCACTTTCAGCTTTCCATTAAGCTGTGTGTATCATCATACCTCAAACCATAAAAATAGCCAGTAGAACAGGGGGGGGGGACACCTACAAACATACCACACCATATACCATTGGCGCACGAAATGGAATGAGGGCATGACACAGCTAATCTCTGATAAGAACATGGGCCTGTCCATCCAAATACATGAATGCCACAACAGCCTCTTCAAGAAGACCAACTCCCTCAAATTAAGAAAAACAGTAGAAACAGCTCAATGATAGGGATGGAAATAGCATCTTCAGTTGTAAGAATCAAATCCAATTCTGTTCAAAATAGCTCTTGTACATGGGCATTGGTGAAATACAATAAAGATGAGTACATGATACATCTCTGTTTGCTTTGATGAATGACAGCAATAACATACATTCTGATGTATGAAAACAATTTGATCGAGAAAAAATGTGAACGGAAGGAATGATAAGCTAGGATTGTGCTGTTTTTATTCGTAAAAATAGTTGAAATTGTAGCTATACCAGAAATGGAATAAAACATCATTGATGACCACTTGAATCGATTTCAGAGCTCTCACCAAACCAGCAGTTGAAGCAGCAACGTTTGCCATTTTCTGAGCTATTCTTTTCCCGGTATCTGGTTATCTCTGCCTTGTGTACATGGCAAAAGCAAGTCATTCTCATTAACTGCAATGCTAAATCAATTGTACAAAAGCTTAGGGAGAAGGCAGTGGTGCCAGCACCAGAAATTCTGCTGGGATATATTCGTGATAGGAGTATCTAGAGGCTACCATGCTCTCGTTGATTGAATGAATCCAACGTTATAGTGGAAGGCTAAAATAAGAAGGATGGATAGAATTGCAAAAGAAGGTAACCTGAGCTTTTTTTTTTCTGGCCCTAAGCTTAAAATAAGCATCTGATGTAGCGGAACACTTTCTGAGAGAAGTTATACTTCATCTTAGACATCATAATGCCTTACTGAGTACTCTAACACTTGCTGGCTTGGGCAAATCATCTCTTTCATTCTTGTTCCATTCTTGTAGATCTTAAACGTTGGGACGATCTTCACACTCTCGGCCTTGGCAATTGCTGGGCCCTCATCTATGTCAACCTGTTTAACACCATGGAAACAAGATATGTTTATCTAATTCAATGATCATAGACTAACGATAAGTATTCATTAAGATGGAAACTTTCCTTACCTTGAGAAAATTCACAGATGGATATCTAGTGCACAAGGTGTCTACAAATGGAGAGATTTTGAGGCTGTTTATGCTTAATGACCCCATAAAGTAAACAACTGATAGTCCTGCAAACTTCCAATGAAAGATATTGAGGAAAGTACAAGACTGTGTGGTCTATAGATCCTAAACAAAATAGATGCAAAGAAAGAAAAGGCCAGTCATAATTTTAACAAAACTTGAAAGAAAACAATTTGTGGCAAACCAATAATGACGGTCATCAACCATTTTATTTTTTGTAGCAAACCAATAACATAATATTTAAAACTGAAAAGAAACGTCTTCCCCCATTTATTACAAACACTTAAACAAAATGAAATTGTTATGGATTAACTAAATATTTAATTTAAAAGGAAATCTCACCAGGTAAAGATATCGCTGCATGGAACTGTTCAACACCAACAATTTTCTCTACCTCGCCACCGAACTTCATATTTGAGACTTCCTCACCACAAGAAGCCTTCCACGCAACTTGAGCATGGAACAAAGATTCAGCTATTTCTTTGTTGGTTGGTAGTTCCTTCCTCAAAATCTCATAGTCATGGACGACATCAGCCCACCTTTCAAGCTATACTTCAACAACATATTCTATGAGAACAAAATTAAGATTTTGACCTGATAAGTCTAGCAAAGCAGATGGTAAGATATTGTAGTTCACCTTTTCATAGGAAGCTGCTCGACGAAGAAGAGCTTTGGTGTATTTGGGTTGATATTTTAGAGCCTGGTTGCAATCTTCAATAGAATTCTCCCACAATCCAAGTTTTGAGTAACAAACTGCTCTATTACAGTAAAGTACTGGATTGCATGGATCAATCCTGAGACCTTCCCCATAAGCCAAGCAAGCTTCCGAAAATCTACTAGAGCTAAATAGGTCATTCCCACGGGCTCGAGCCCTTACCAATGTTTTTGTATTACCACACACAATGTTCACTTCTTTGTTAAGTGGATCCATCTTTCGTGCTTTCTCAGCTGATGTTTCTGACTCCTCAAACCTGTGAATCATATGTAAACTATCTGACTCACAAATCATATCAGAATATTTCCTTGTGGAACACTATATATATGTAAAACTTACTTCCCTAGTGCCATATCAACCTGTGCCCGAACAATGAATAGGTAAGAGTGTGCCAGCATGCCAAGGAATTTATTCTGAAAGCTAGATGAAGTTGAAATTTCTAGCTTGGCTGTGACTTTTAGGGCTGCATCAGCTTCATCAAGTCGATGGAGTCGAAGGAGGGATTCTGCCCTTGAAGCAACGAGCTGAAAATACAAAATTTCACAAATGGGTCCTCCAATATGTAATTCCTACATAGAAAAGAGCCATATGCCAGAAAAATACCAGCACAGATGAGTCTGCACCAGCTGCAATAGCATTTTCACTTTCCCTTAATACATTCTTCCAGTCTCCGATTCTCCGAGCATCAGCGCATTTGCTCAAGTGCCTCTCAATGGACTGCAGCTTCTGTAAATCATTTGGGTCCGGTAACTCTTGAGTAAAATACAGGTGCTTCCTAGCAGTCTCGACCTGTCCTAACCTAATTGGAATAGAAGAATTATGAGATAGACTCAAAACATTGTGGGGGGAGATTACCACATAGTGGTTTCTATACCATGACGACAAATAAAACTTGTGACATTAAGCCTAACAGCTAACTCAAAATGTTGGCTAAGGAATTATCAAGGGTGAGAACATTCTACAATCCAAATTGAGATTTTTGGAGACAAAATGAAATCTTTTCTTGAAACAATAATCTTATCAGCACAAAAAACAAACCAGCAAGTAATCGATGCAAAGCAAAGAATTGCAGATCCCACTGTGACCTGAACAACCGATTACAGAGTCCACAGATTGAGCAGCTTCTTCTATTCAAGCAAATTTCTAGAATCTTGAACGAATGAACGCATAAAGCTTTGAAATGGCAGTTGTTGGAACAGGAACAAACAGACAGAGAGAAGAAGAACACTCACCGTAAATGCAATGATGCAAGCCTCTGGTGCACCCTCGTATTCATGGGATCCAGTCGAACAGCTTCCTCGCACTCCCTGACCGCCTCGTCCAACCGCCCCATAGCCATCAAGGCCGCCGCCTTGTTGCTTCTGCAAAGAGCATTGTACGGCATCATTGCAATCGCGCGGTCGTACAGCTTCAAGGCCTCGGAAAACTGTCCCCTCCTGTAGAACTCGTTCCCCACTCTCTTCACCTCCTCCGGATCTGCGCTGGACAAGGCTTTCCTCACCATGAGGGGCGTGTCAAGACCACTGGAAGGCGTCGGCGGCATTTCGGCAGACGTCGACATCTTCCCCGTGCCACTCCCACCTCGAATTATGCTTCCATGTCCGTAGGTGCCGGTGCCCAAACTGAGGACGTCTTTCCTCGTGCTCCGGCTGACCATTCCCGTTTTCCCAATCTTCCCCGACGGGCAAATATTCCCCAGGGGCAGCATTTTCGCCGCAGGAGAGCTGACGCTTCCACCACTCCCACTCCCACCCCCACTACTCCCACCGCCGCCGGAATATATCAACGGCCCGGAGGACGTCCTCCGGTGCCCGGGCTTAACACCCCGAGAACCGACAGATCCCGCGCTATCGCCCACATTCCCCCCCGCCTCCGTCGACCTGGTAAGCTCACCCGAGTGACTCCTGCTGACTCCGGAGCTCACCACATTCCTCCCGGCCACGGATCCGGACGAGCTGGAGCTACTACTCGTGTTGGTAACAGTAGTACTCGTCGTCGTCGTCGTTGTTATTCTCAGAGGTGTCACGGGGGACACCGCACCCTGGAGCCCATTGGAGTCGGGCTTGTCCCTGTCCAACTCCACCGCCAAAGTGGAGCCCAGCCGTTCCGCCGCCGCCTCCACCTGCAACGGCAGTGCAGACGGCTTCTGGGTTTTCCCCAGGGTGGCGGACGGACGCGACATTGCCGCACCCAAAGGTCGGGGGATCTTTTCGGCACCGCCGTCACCACCACCACCACCACCACCTTCGGAGGTGTACGGCCGAAGCAGACCCCTGCAGTACTGCTCTCTCGGGGGTGAAGAAGAAGAATCGAGGGGCGGCGGTGTATCTCGCGAGCCAGTGAAGAGAGAAATGAATGCTGGTAGATCTGGCGGAGGAGAGGCCGGACCGGGGCGCTGGTGTGGTCGATGCGATGCCCCCCTCCCCCTTCCTCCGTAGGGTTATTTGTATTGTTACATGTCGTTGCAACAGATCACATCATTTAAAACAACCACTTCGCTACATCACACGGTTTGTTACGCACAAACCACACTTTCTTTATTTCACCACCTTTGTTCGTTTTGAGTTCCTCGTAACTTTTGTTACCGTGATACTAATATATTATACTATATATTCCTCGTCAAATATTAATTATATAATGTTTTAAAAATATTAAAAAAAGTAGATTTAAAAATCAAAGAAAGTTTACTTCTGTATTTCAATTCTTTTTTTTTTCGGGCTAAAATAGGAAAATTCTTCTTCCACGACACGAATTTAACACTATTTTAAAATTGAAATAAAGACTGAAAAATCATATTTAAGATATGTTTATATACGTTAAAAATTTGAGAAATAAAATTTATAAAAATTTAAGGAAGGTTTATGTACATCAAAAATCTTGCAAAGAAAAATTTTAAAAAAAATAAATTTGAGAGCACGAATTTCGTAGGTGTCTATAGAACTCGCTTCTGTAAATCTCGATCGAACAGCCACAGAAGGAGTGAACTACAAATGGCAAATAACAACAACGATTGACGAGAGTGAGGGTGATGGTGAGGGCAACGACGACGACGCAAGCAATGAATGATAGACAGCGGACAGCAATCGCAGGGATAAGGGCAATGGTAAAGGCTTCCCTAGGCAACGTCAATTCACTATCGAGGAGAAAAGGAAGAAAGCTTCCATACAGTAGAAATCTAATCCATTACCAAGGAAGAAGGGGAAGAAAGAGCGAGCAGAATTTCCTCTACAAGGCAGTAGATTTTTTGTTGAATTAGAAATTAAAAACCAAGTCCAATGGAATTTCCTCTGCCTTGTAGAGGAATTTTTGACAATTTTTAACCAAGTCTAATGGATTTTCCTTTGTGAAGTAGAAGAATTTCTATCAAAGAAATAAATAAAAAATAAAAAATCAACTAAGTACAATAGATTTTCCTACGCTAGGAAGAGGAATTTTCGTTGACAAAATAAATAAATAATTAAGTCTACCAGATTATCCTCTACGAGGAATTTTTGTCAAACAAGAAAAATAACCCAAGTCCAATGGACTATCCTCTGTAAGGCAAATGAATTTCTAGTGATGAGAAAAAGTCTAACGGATTTTCCTCTATGAGGCAAAGGAAATTCCGTTGGACTTAGTTTTTATTCTAGTTCAATGAAAAATCCATTGCCTTGTAGAAGAAATTCCACTCTTCCCTTCTTTCCCTTCTCCCTCAACAGTGAATCAAATCTCTACCATGCGAAAGCCTTCTTCTTCTTCTCTCCGACAATGAATCGACATCACCTACAGAAGGTCACTTGCAACGTTGCCATCACCATCGTTGTTGCCCTTGCAATCGCCATTTCCCCCACGATCACCGTTGCCCCCACGATCGCCATCACCCTCGTACTCACCTGCTCCATTGCTGCTTGCGCTTGCCCCCTCCATTACTACTCACACTCACCCCTTCCAGGGCCATCTAATCGAGATCAAACGGTCCAAATCGAGTACTCACAAAAGTTACTTCTGTGAATGCCTATAAAGCTATTATTCTCAATAAATTTTTTCGTCAATTCACCAACTTCACTTATTAAGTTAAGAAAATTCTTGTAATCAGTGAAAATTTCATCACAATGTACTTTCCTAACTTCATATGTCTTGCCCAACTTCTTCCTACTATTATTAAACTTATTGTTACAAAGAAAATGTGAAATTATGTTTAAAATGTTAAAATATAAAATATTTATAACTTTTTTAATTTAAGTTTTCAAAATTTCTACCCTATACAAACAGTCCTAAATTTTTTTTCATTTCCTTTTACTTTTCCTAAATTTTTCTAAGGAAATGAAAAGGGAAAAGAAAAAGGGAAATTAGGAAGTAAATAAATTTTTAAGACAATTTGTGAATGTTGTAGAAATTTAAAAAAATTAATTTAAATAAAATTTATAAATATTTTATATTTTAATATTTTAAACATAATTTCACATTTTTCTGAATTCAACAATGATTGAGTAATGTTAGATAATATGCATAAGGTTAAGAAAATTTGTTATGATGAAATTTCCACCAATTACCTAATTACAAGAATTTTTTCAGCTCAACAAGTGAAAAATGATGAAAAAAAGTATACTTACGTGCTAAAAAAATTTAAAACTTTTTTACATTTTTTATAAATATCTTAAAATTTAATATTAAAATTTTTTTCCTTTTCTAAAAACACAAATCAGAATCTTATTAACATGTTCTCTGTTCAATCATTCCCTCTTTCTCGTCATTTACAGCCGCTCAAAATACATTTTTTTAATGGTCGTTTGAGATTTGGTATAACAATATCAGATCTAGATAAGATTTGAATCTCACGATTGACGATAAACCCTTTGTTTGAAAATTACTTCTTAAACTTAAATTTTAATTTTATATAAATTTTTATCACATTAATTACTATATAACTTTAATTTCATTTATTTTATAACTTTCATCGCTAACTTTATCTACCTCTCCAAATTGACTGCAGTTCTACTCAAACGTACCAAAATACCATCAAATTGTCATGTTTCCAAGGAGCAGAAGAATCTTGAGAATTGGAGTAGGGAGCCTGCAATCTGCATCGGTCTAATGCATATTTGTGGTAGGTGCACTGCATGTGTTCTTGAGTTTGCCACTTTGAGTTTGATACTGTTGTTGGATCATCAAATTCAATGGTCAACCCCATAAAATCCAATCCTCTCTGCTTGCCCACATCCTTGGAAGATGAGACACTGGAAAAAATTAAAAAGAAGAAGAAGAAGAAGAAGAGGCATACATTTTTCATGCCCATTTATTTATGTGCTGCACATTAAGGGAGCACCTTCTGATCCAAGGCAACTTGTCCTTGATTCAGGGTCAATGCCTTGCCACTGCAAAAGCTTTCCACTGGCACATGGTTACTTCGAAATGGTTGACTTCCACTTCAAGGATGGTGGTCAATGCGCATGAATATGATCTCAATCAACTAGTCAGCTGTATGCAACCTTCAATATTTATTCGAGTGATCTGATTCTCCTTTGCTTTTCCTGTATCTTAACTTGTTTCTTCTCAAGTTGTTTATTTCAACTCTTGTTGGTTTTCTTTGTTTTGCATTATTCTGATATAGCTTGTGATAAACTCCTCAATATATGTATTTATCATTAGCATTGAGGAAAACCCAATTGGCGCATAATCCCCAAACCACCCTTCCGATGCGAAGGAACTCCAACTTGCCTTCCATGGGGAAGAAATAGTCCTTCCAATCTATCACACCATCTTCGCTCCTCATCTCTGGATTATTGTTTCAGATCATACCACAAAGTTAGATGTACGGTGGTAATTTCACTTTTGTTCCTCACGTCAGATTGAATGTCGATCATCCATTATCAAAACACGTTTTGTAGGCCATGAGAGGAGATGACTGATCAAGGGAATGATTGGTGGTTGTGTAGAGGATGCTCCCATTTCAGGTACGTACCTCTCATAAAAAAGTATGGTTGGCGATCTCAATGCGAGGTACCGCGCATCAAGTGTTTGTTCCTAGGTTTGTGAGGGCCGGCATGGTGTAGGCTCTTTTGAACCATGTTGTGGAACCCAAGTAGCCATGGATCTTTCTCTGTGGCCACATGGGATGTCTGTGCTTTTCTTGGTTGTGATGATGTACCTTGGTTCCATCAGTTTCAGATGGAAACACAATCTGAAAAACTGCAATGAGCAGCATGGTTGGTTTTTATTATTGGTACCATGAAAGTCATCTGCGTTGGACATTGCTCAAGCACTAACCCGAGAATAATTGTTACTGAAATCACATCATTCTGGTTTATTTTCAAATTCCAAATCATGCCACTTTCACCATTTTCCAAGTGGTCAAGGCTTCGGATATTTAAACATGTGGACAACAGCACAAGGCATATGCAGCTCAATGAGCTGGTTGGCTTGTGTCCCATGTGTTGTTCGGTTCCTTTTTTAATTCTGCCAAAGTAATATTGTGGTTTGGCTTGTTCTCCTTGACATTTCTAACTTCCACCTCTCCTTGTTGTCATCCCTATTCTCTCTGTACTTTACTGGTTGGCTTGTGCATTTGAGCCATTGCTGCTCCTTCCTCTGTGTCTTGCTATCAACCTCTACTAACTAAATCCGCGGAATAAAAAGGGATTTAGTTATGTACCACAACAACAAGGCATTCCCTACAAGAACAGCAGGAGCTTATTTTTCTTACCTTCTGAACATTCTTTTCCCCAATCGTCGTAATGAAACAAGTGAAAAGCATAGAGAAAAATTTAGGAATCGGAAAAGAAAAAGGAAACAATTTCATGGGAAATGACTTCTCTGCGGTTGTTGAGATCCAAATTGTTGTTGCATTAGAATTACAAGTATCCGTGGAGCCCATCCTTAGAAGCACCGTAGAAATGCTGGCATTTAACTTTTGGCAATGCTGGATGCTCATACTTGTGAACTTGCTCACCTCACCCCAGCAATGTCCATGCATATAACACTGTTTTTTCTTAAAAAAAAAATTTCCTCTCCCATTTCCTGACTTGTTCATCTCCCTTCCTGTGCCAAACTTGGTCCCCCTTTCATGATTGTTATCACTTATCAGAACCATATGCAGGACAAGGACCACATTTGAGTATGCATCAAGGTGACACATCAAATCTTGCAAAGAAGGAGGTTGGCATCATATGCTCAATCAGGCATGGGCATTCTCTCCTTTTTTTTTTAACTTGCAGTTGCAGAACCTTAATTGCTTCCAAATGGGAAATAGAATCTGAACATACATAAAAAATGACTGAAATATTTTCCTGAAATTGAAGCCCACCCTTTCCATCACCACCAATTCCCATGTGATTGGCTTATCAAAGGATCAAAAGTTTCTGATGCTTTGACCTTTTATGTTGATGATTTAATTTCCTCCGATCAAAATTAACTTTTACAAAACCAGTAATGATTCAATTAATCAAAGACAGCGTACAATTCCTATAGTTCCTGCAAGATTGTATGTTCCTATATCAAGTATTTTCTGAATAACGAAAAAATGTTACTGCAAATACTCAAAACATTTTAATCAAGAATTACATGGTTGCTTGTTTAAAACCCCATTTTCATCAGTCTTGTGATTAAGTCTTTATTTGTGCATTTAGAATTTATAAGAAAAAAATTGATGAGAATTTACTTTCCCATTGATCAATTTTTTTAAAAGTGTTTGTGTTAATGTGAAATGATTGAAAATCTGATGATTCTTATCATTTTCCAATTGAAGTATAATGTTTGGATATTTTTCATCTCTTGTTTCATATCTCCTTTCATTAGAATACAAGGGAATTCTGAAGTATAAATCGTTGACCTACGTCATTTTATTTTTACGATTTTTCTCATTTTTCATATGTACATAATAACCTTTATTTTTGTAATTTTTTGTCAAATCTCATCATTTTTATTTCTCATATATTCTTAAACTCTGTTTATTTCATTTCCTATCATTTTCAGGTACACAAATAAGTGTTTTATGGATTAATTAATTAATTATTTTAAATTTTTAAAGGGATGGTAAAAAATATATACAAAGGAGAGACTTCACATAGAAAATTATGAAAATATCGTTCATATGCCGTGAAGTGATCACGGGGACCACAAAAATGAGGTGTCAACAGCTAGCTAGCTTTTTCTTTTGTTCACTGTGTCCTTTCTTTCTTACTCACTACTGTTCATTCCTACCCTTATTTATTGTTTGTAAATACCATCAATCATGCATCACTCATTTATGGTATGTATAAGTAAAGTAATTGTATTCTAGTTTACTGTCCTTTTTTTCCTTTGCTCATTTAAATGTACTTCATTTCACTGCTTTTAGTTGTATTCTTGTTCTTCTGCAAATCATACATCTCATCTTGTCAAACAATATATTGAAATTAAATTTGATACATTATTGTAAATACAAGTAGCTAAAATATTATAAGTTTCTATAATAGAAATAACCTCTTTTGGATATTCTTATCACATGCTTTCTTTCTTTTTTTGACGATTATTAAATACCTTGAGATAATTATATCACACTTATCGAACTTAAGATTATAAATTTTAATGAAATATCTCATAATCATTAAAATATCACTTTAGTAGTATTTGTCACGTGCTTTCGTAATGAAATTTGTTAGAAAGTAGTATCACATGCATTTCACGTACGTACACTTTTTTTTTCTTTTGAATTTAAATTTATATATAAAGTTTGTTCTTTTCAAAATAATGGAAAATAATAAAAATAGAAATAATGAATTCGAATTTTATTGTAAAGGTGTTTGTGTAATTCTTTTTCGTCAAATTTTTTTCCTAATATATAAGGAAGGATGGAAATTTTTTTCATCCCAACCTTCAATAAAACACACTCACATTTGATACATCCGTTTACCTTCTTGCATTTGTTCTCGTATCTACATACCTACTACTTGTACCTACCTACTTGTTACTCATAACTATAGGAAAAAATATCCTATATTGAAAATAATAAGTGAAATTGAGACACTTATATTACTTGTGAGTCATTTTCTACTAACTAATTAGTTTTAATAAAGTAAAATTTATATAGTATCAAAATCAGTCTACATATACTATACGTAAAATGTTATGTATGGTACTCCAATGAAAGACTCACAAGTATAGAAACGTGTTAAAAAGAAAAGTCTTACATCGAAAATGATGAATGGAACTGAGATCTTTATATCACTTGTAAGTTCTTTTTCACTAGTTAATTGATTTTAATAAGGTAAAATTCACATGATATCAGAGTCAATCTATACATACTACACACAAGACGTTATGTAGAATATTTCAATAAGAGATTTACAAGTATGGCGGCGTATTGAGAAAAATAGTCTTACTTTGAAAACAATAAGTAAAATTAAGACACTTATATCACTTATGAGTTTTTTTCTACTAACCAATTGATTTTAATAAGATAAAATTCACATAATATCAGAGTTAATCTATATATATTATACATAAGATATTATGTAAAGTACTTTAATAAGATACTCACAAATGCAAAAACATATTAAAAAAAATAATTTCACGTCGAAAACGATGAATAAATCTAAAACCTGAAGCACGGGAGCGTATAAGGGTCTTATCCTCGTTAGAAGTGTAGGAAAAACTCTACGGTTGTCTTCACCTGAAACTCTCACATCCCAACTTGTTAAAGAAAAAACTTTCATTTACGAACACAACCTTCAATGACTGAAAGGTAGCTTAGATCATTTCATCTGATTGTGGTTGATGAGTTTGTTGACGTCAAGGAAGAAATATTAAATTAAATAAAAAGGAAAAAAGAAGAAAAAGAATTTTTCTAAATCTGCACTGCAGAGAACGAAAATGATGGAAGATGGAAGGATTGATTAAGGGAATTAGATTTTTTTACGGTTTGTTTTTGTTTAATGGAAAGGTTGAAAATGGAAATGTAATTTGTAAATGAAAAGTTTAAGTCTGTCGTAATTTTTAGAAATAGAAATTTAAAAAATTGAAAAAAAAAGAAAATTAGAAAATAGAAAAAAATTTAAAATTATTTATGTATGTTACAAAAATTCTTTCAAGTTTAGTGATGGTTGGGGAATGACGTTAGACAAGATGCATAATGTTAGAAAAGTATGTTATGATGAAATTTTTATTGATTATAAGAGTTTTTTAAACCAATAAGTAGAAAATGATAGAAAAAAATTTATAGTTACAATGATAAAAAAAATTAATTTCTTTTTACATTTTCTAAGATACACAAATACCTAAAAATTCAAAAAAAATTCAAAATTTTCCTTTTTTACGATTTCTAGTGGACACTTATCAAAATTTTCCTTTTAAGGGAGTGGGGGGAGTTTGTGTCTTTTTAGGAAAATCTAAAAAAATTTTATTATTAAAATTTTAAATATTTAGAATATTTTTAATTTTTTTAAAATTAAATATAAATTTTCATAATATGCACAAATGGTCTTATAAAAATTTTTATTTCTAGATTTTTAATATTTTAATAAAAAAAAATTTATAAATTTTTCTTTTCATTGATGTCTAGACGACACATATCGTTAAGTGTAATTAATGGAAATAAAAGAAACAAGAAAAAAAATTTCCAAGTTAGGAAAGTTAAAAAATTATGATTAAATATAAAAACAAAAATATTTTTCAAAAAAATATATTTAAATACAAATAATTAAATGAAATTTATAAAAGTTTGTTTAAAGGGGATTTGCGGTAGACAAAGAAAAGTTCAAAACGAAAAGTAAGGAAAGATAACTCAAATCTTTTAATATTTTTAAGGACGGAATCTAAGGAAAGAAATCATAAATTTTTTACCAATTCAATCCTATGAAATTTTGACATTCTAATCTTAGGGGTCCAAAATATGATGAATAATCGTGTCTTGCACCGATTAATTTACCAATTATAAATTATGACACTTATAAATTGATATAAAATTCAAAATTATCAATACAAGTATATAAATATCATAATTTGTTAGCAAATTAAAAATGAGCAGATACCTTTGTTTTTTTATGAATCTTAAGGTTAACAAGCTACAATAGATATGAATAATATCTTTTCTTGAGTGAAGATTTAAATTTGAGATTTTAACGTTGTACGTTGGAAATCTTAAAAAAAAAAATTTAAGAAAAAAAATGAAAAATTAAATAGAAAATTAGGAAATAGAAAAAAATTTAAAATTATTTGTGTACATTGTTGAAATTTTAGAAAATTAATTTTAAAAAATTATAAATATTTTATATTTTAACATTACAAACATAATTTCACATTTTAGGTATAGTCATAAATTTAGTGATAATCAAGGGAGCTTGAGTAATTGTAAGAATTTTTTTAATCTAACAAGTAAAAAATAATGAAAAAAATTTATATTTATAATTATGAAAAAAATTAAAAAAATTTAGCATTTTTTCAGATACATGAATATCTAAAAATCTAAAAACTTTTTTAAAATTTTTCTTTTTCATCACTACACACTCCCTTCCCGAAGTCTTAAAAAAATCATATAACCATCAAATTAGTACTTTAACAATTAACAGTAACCACGTTGTTCGTGGGAAATTAATTTTGAAAATTTAAATATTACGGTTATCGGAAACGGACAAACAAACCCACGGAAGAATCTAAATGACGTGGATTTCAGGACCCATTCAATGAATAAATCTGAAATTTACGTATGAATAAAATACTTATTGGGCAAATAATAATAAAAACGTTTCGGCGAGCGCGTCATGGGGCGAGCATAGTGACAGCGGTGACAGCTTTCGTCGGTGCTCCCACCTCTTGAACCGCACAGCTCAGCCCTCTTCTACTTCCATTTAAACCGCCGGCAGCGCATGAATGAGTCGGATACATGTACGTGTGCGTGTAATGAAGAATGCAATCGTCCTTTTCTGCCGTTTCTTCCAGCCGCCACTGAGTCCGGGATGGAGTTCCGAGTGCGGTCGCCACCGGTCGTTGGTCCCGCGGCAGTGGTAATGTTGTTGCTCTGCGCGCCGGCGGTGGGGGGCTGGTGCAACCCGTACGAGGGGAGGTGGGTTGCGGACGACTCGTGTCCGATGTACGACTCCACCAACTGCCCTTTCAATCGCAGGGAGTTCGATTGCCGGAAGAACGGAAGGCCGGACGGGGAGTACCTCAAGTACAGATGGGAGCCCAGCGGGTGCGATCTCCCGAGGTAAAAATGCTGCGCTTTTGTCGAAGAATTTTATTAATGTATGTGCCCTCGGCGGCGGCGGCTGCTTCCGGGCTTCCGCCGTGCTGGGTTTGTGACGTGGTTGCTTCGGAATTGATTGAAGATTCGACGGGGCGGGGCTGCTGGAGAGATTGAGAGGGAAGAAGATGATGTTCGTGGGGGACTCGCTCAGCCTGAACCAGTGGGTGTCCATGGTCTGCATGCTCCACGCAGCGCTGCCGTCTGGACACAACTTCAGCGCCGTCTCCGGCAGCACAAGGGGCGTCTTTTTCAAGGTACGACGCCGCCGTCTCCGGCCCCTCTTTCACCGTCATAATCTATCGTTCGCATCGAGGTAATTGATTTGGCGTGTATGTGTGGTGCAGGAGTATGGAGTGTCGGTGATGTACTACCACTCTCTGTTCCTGGTGGACGTGGTGAGGGAACCCATAGGCAGAGTGCTGAAGCTGGACTCCATGAAACAGGGGAGGGCTTGGCTTCGCGCCGACGTCTTGGTTTTCAACACATGGCACTGGTGGTCTCGCTCCGGCATCACCCAACCGTGTGAGACCTCACCATACACGCAAACATACATACACTTGATTCTTCCTCTTCACTGTATACACGCATACATACATACATACATACATACATACATATATACAAATGTATGAATGTATCGATGATGAATCTGTGATGCAGATGGGATTACTTGGAGTATGAGAACAGGATCTTCAAAGACATGAACAGGCTAGTGGCCTTCTCTCTGGGTCTCTCCACTTGGGCCAGATGGGTCAACTCCATGGTCGACGCCTCCAGCACCAAAGTCTTCTTCTTGGGCATCTCTCCAACCCACTACCAGTAAGTAGAAACCTTTCAGCTTCTTTCCTGGCTCACACGCTGGTTTGGGTTCAATCTACTCTGATGCCTGCTGTTTGATAACTATATTTTGACATGGGTTGGTGAGATTAACATGAATTTTGATGTGAATCGCAAGATTAATGGTGCTTTTCTCTGGAGAAGGAGAGATGATTGGTGAATTTTGTGGGTTGCAGTGGCACGGATTGGGGGGCTCCGAATGGGACGAGCTGCCTTGGACAGACGCAACCGTTGTCGGCGGAGAGAGACCGGGTACGACTGCCGGAGGCGGCGATGGTGATGAAGAGGGCTATGGGCATGGTGGCGAAGCCGGTGGGGTTGCTGGACGTGACCTTGCTGTCCCAGCTCAGGAAGGACGGCCATCCCTCTCAGTATGGAATGTTCGCCCTCGATTGCAGCCACTGGTGCGTCGCCGGAGTTCCGGACACATGGAACCACCTCCTCTACGCATCACTGGTGACCATGGATCATCGGAGCCCCAAGGATGGATGATCCCAAATTATTCTTTCAATAAACGCAATTGTTTTGATTCCTTTCCATATCTATACCTGATTGATTGAGAACATTTGTTTTTGATCCACATATTTATCAGAGAGAATCGAAAATCTCTCTTTGGAAATATATAAAACTATATGACACCCATCAGTGTTTTGAAACCGATTCTTCATCTGTAAATCCAAGGTTTTAATATAATTCGAGCTCATTCATGTAGATCTGCAAATCTGCAATTGCTTGTTCTTACTTCTTCTGAAATGGGCTGACTAATAATGTAGAGGGTGTTAAATGAATGCTTCCGCAAACCTGCAATTGCTTGCCCTTTAATGGCACGGATCTCAATCAGAAAGCTTCTGATTCATCAAAAAACAGGTAAACAAATGCGTTTCCAGACAGATGAGGTGTGGCTTGTTTGTACACAATGACATGGTTAGCAAGGAGTGGACCTGTAGATGAGCCTGTGATGATGGAAGGTTTGTTTCTGGTTCTCCATTTGGCAGGACCGAGCTTTGTCTCTGAGCTCCTGAAACGCCCGCATGGTTTCTACATCGAACCCACCTGCAAACTGAAACAAAACCAAGTCCTTCAGAAATTTCATTCATTCCTACGTTTGTTTGCTTGTTCGATTGCCATCTTTTTCTTGAATCACCTGGTGAACCCTAAACGCAAATCGAACGCCTTGAAGCACAAGCTCCTCTTCTTCAGGACCCCCGGCTACAGCTTCCAGTTCAGCCAACACTCGTTTCATGTACTTCATTGCTAACTTTACAGATGCTAATTTTATCTGCATGAAATCAAGAATAACTTAGGGCACGGTGAAATTTCAATTCAAAATCAATTAATCCGGAGTTAAGGATTCATCGTTATACAAGTTCAAGTTCTTTCTTTCATCAATCGATTCCAAATTATCCCTTGCTTGCAACATACCATGGCATATCTTAATAAGTACATGCATGGAAATCCACTTTGATACCAACAATATGAATCTCCCTTGATATCTTCTTACTCTTTCGTCAATTTTAACATCGCCAACAAGAAGCAGAAGATCAAATTCGAGACGTTAAGATCGGAAACAAACCTTCTAATCAACTACAGATGATGTCCGAATCGAGTTTGGCATCATGTATTTGAATGAATACCTATCTAAGGGTCTTCCGAGAGTGATTTTGGATGAACGATTTTTTTTAGTTGAAATAATAAAAAGAGTGTACTACGAAATAAAAATGTCATTTTAAAAATAAAAATGATTCTAAAAAATAGGATGACTAATTTCTCTGGTACCTGACTTACAAACCCAGAGTCCTGCATCCACTGCCAAGGAATCCTGAAATCTTTGTATTTCTTGGTCGCCGCCTCCCTCACCCGGGACAAGTTGTACACTCCATGCTCCAATCTGAAGACACAGGGAGGGTCATGTTATGCAATCATCTGAATCCACAAGGGCACACACAGGCAAAGATCGATGATACTTGTCCAACAAAGCCTGCATCTTCTTGAGTGCAGAGGTGCAATGTTGTCGGGCGTCGTCGCCGAAGGTGGAGGCCTCCAATTCGAGCTTCTTCAAGTCGTTGTAGCCGAATGCGGCTTCCCTCACGGCGTCTGCCTTGTGCTCCGGCCATTGGAAGTGCTTCAGCACCGCCCTCTCGTCCACCTGTGTGCGTGCCCATGGTTAAAAGGAGATCAAAAGCTCTCGGCCGGCAAGGTGTGGGGAGTGGGAGACGGACCAGGAAGGAGAGCTCATCGTCTAGCCATTTGACGAAGGCGACGACGTCCTCTATGCTGGTGAAGGCAGCATTCTCCACTTCTTTGATGAGGAATCTGATGAAATCGCCTTGCGTCTCCACATCCGTCTTTATCTGCAGACCAGAGAGTGAAGCGCCCAATCCACAGGAACCCTAGATATAAACCTTACCAATCAATTAAACACTCACTGCGAGGAGGTGAGCCGACCGGTTCTCGATCTCGCCGATCATGCTCTTTGCGGTGGCGGAAGACGATGGCGTCTCGGGCACTCCACTAATGGAGTCCCTCCTCGAGTCTCTTCTCATTAGCGAGTGGTAGAACTCCACCACCTCCGGCACTCTCCTCACATTCGCCACCGCCGGCTTCATCATCAGACCCAAGGGTGGCGGTGGGGGAGGTGGTGGCGGGGGTGGCGCCGTCGATGCTAATCTTCCTACGACCACCGTCGGTGGTACTAGTGGTGGTGGTGGTGGTCGCGGCGGCGGTGCTTGCTGTGTCAACTCTTTTCTTCCATCGCCGCCACAATCACCGAACGAACAAGTGGTGGCGGTGGTGGTGGTGGTGCGAGTGGGTGGAGGAGGAGGCCGAGGGACCCTTGGAGTTCTGGACTTGATCTCGCTTTCCTTCTCTATAGATTTGTGTTTCGCGCAGTCCAAGTCGCCGTTGCCTCCCGACCTCACTTCGTTACCCACGCTCAAGCTCCTGGACTTCAACGACGACGACGATGCCACCGCCCTCGGCCTGCACTGCTCCGCCACGACCGCTCGTTTCAAGCACTCGATCTCGCTCTCCATCCCCCTGATCTTCCTCTCCACTTCCATGACCTCCTCCTCCGTCCGCACCATCGACCGCAGCCTCCGGTTCTCCGCCTCCAGCTCCACTATCCTCTGCCTCGACCTCTCCAGCTCGGCCGCCTTCACGGATACATCGCGCTCGAGGAAGGGAACGAGCGCCACCGTCTCCTTGAGGATCTTGTGGTCGAGGAGCTCCGCGCGAAGTTGCGCCTCCCTCTCCCGCAGTTCCTCCACCATGCGTTGCAACTCCTCTGTGCTCGGAGGGCGCTTGCTCTGTATGCGCCTGCCGTCCGCCGTCGCCTTTGTGGTCGAATGGCTACGCTGGAATCTCATCGCCGCCGCTTTCACTTTCCCGGCCACCATCTATTCACCGACCACCACCACCACCTAATCGTGTCTTCCCCTTCTTTCACGGCCACCACCTCCGCTTGGGTGGGTCTCCGGTCTTCTTCCTCAGCCTTCCACTACCACATCGCCGACGAAAGGCCACCACTCTTCTACCGCTTCGGTGGATTCAAAAACCGCAGAGAAAGGTGAATGGCGCAGAGTGGTGGGGCTTCGTCCCTTCCTCTGTATCATCGAACACGGTAGTCGAGGAAGTGGTGTCTGGTTCGAAACTGGTGCAGAACAACAGCTTTGGATTCCAATGTTTTCAAATATGGAGGGGGTGGTGTTGCAAAATTTCCGGCTCCTTCCCTTTGGGTTTGTTGCATTTACGACCCTCTTTTACCTCATATTTCACATCCCACATTATTCCCACTCCACTCTTCAGTCTCATGTTTTTTTTTTTTTTTTAAAAAAAAATCTCTATCTTAATTTTATCATTTTATCTCATGTTTCCTTAACCTAATCCAACTTCTATATTTTATCATCATTTCTTTAACTTACAATTTTCTAATCGAACTCAAAAACATTTCTCTTTGTAAAAAGTTAAAACATAAAAAGTCAAAACATCTTAAAAGAAAAAATTAGTTCAATCAGAAATAATGCGTTGAATAAGTTGATTGACAGTGTTAGTTAGAAAGTTGAGATGTCAACTAACGAAAGGGTTATATCAGAAATAATTACAAGTAAATGCAATACTTCACAATAATTTACACACCTGTCAAGTTAAAGAATAGAGTGGAAGATTGCTCCTTAACAATTAGAATTGCAACTAATTTGTAACCAATTAGTATCTATATGATATATGTTAAATTTTGATGGCTTTGTGGGCAAGCAACCCATGAGTATATGAAATGGCAATTGACCTTGATGTGGTGAGTGTGGACAACTAGATTAGAAGCAATTATTAATGTAGACAAAATTGTCGCAACAAACAAGTAGAGCCATCCGATTGAGAATGTGAAGTTTGTTGAGAAGGAAGTAGAACCAGTGGATGTTGGCAAAGGTTGGAGTTAAGGTGCGATACTTAGATTTCACACTTGATCATATGATCTGACCTATTTTTCAGCAAGGAGTCCATATTGACCCCAAAGTAAAGGCAAGTGTTGGTGATAGAGTGATGGTCATCAAGGTCGCTAGTCCAATTAACATTGAAGTATGTTGTAATATTGGGCGAAGAAGGTTGGAATGTAAGACCCATAGAGAGAGTAGCTTTCACATATGGAAGAACTCAAGAACACAATTGGCTGCCTAGAGGAGAGTAGTAATAGGCCAATGAAGAAATTGGGCGTGGTTTATTGATGTTGCTTTAACTTTACCTACCCACATCAATGGCATATTTCTATGCAGGTCTTAGCAAGAAGGGGTTGAGTTATTTTGGGAAATACATTCAACCATATTCCAAATCAACATATGCATTCCATAGTTCTTCTCCAACCACTACGTAGCTCAAAAAGAAGGCACAAAGAGGTCTTTAAAAGAATCAAATGTCGTCGTCACAATCCAACAACTATCGCATTCTCTCTTGCTTGTGCCCAGCCCAAGGGTTCTCCTAAGGACCTAAAGAGCACAAAACATAAATAATGAGCAACAACCTAGCAAGTAATCTACTAATAGTCCAAAAAAGTAACAATACCATGCAATGCATAACAATAAGGTTGGCACAACAACATATAGATAATTACAATACATATGTAGGACAAAAATGTACTGTACAATTGAATCTCTAAACATTGTTTGCCAAATCACAAATCACAAATTCTATAATTTTACACAATTTTAGTAATTATGGTATTGGACTAGACAATGTATCAGACCATGTTGCTTTTGGTTAGATAGTGTATTGTGTCGCCTAGTATTGCAATTTGAATTATAATGTCCTTCAGTATACTGAACAATGTGATTCTATATTGAACAATGTGATTCATTGGTTGATGGGGGGCGATGTACCATGACTGCATAGCTTTACAATTATTATATAAAACCTTATGGTATGCCATGTAGTTAGACTTGTCAGTTGTGCCATGCTGGCATGACATGGTACGAATTGTGTGGTGGCACGGCACTATTCGTGTCATGTCGGTATAGTCCGTGACATGAAAAAATATCATCTGTATCGGTCAATGACACGATTTTGACTAGTACGATTTTTCCCAGGACTCCATGCTGCGACTCGGCAACCCGTGTCTCCCCTGCTGGCCACACAACCCGTTCACGGTTCACCCTCCTCCCACGTACGTGACCATTCACCTTGTTGACCCACACAGTCTTCTGCCCTTTCCCCTCAAGCCTTGTTGCCTTTGACACCCCACTTGACCACTTCTCTTTTCGTCGAAGAGTCTTTGGCTTTTCTTCTCGAGATGGCGAGACCCAACACTGCGAGCCGGTTGTCTACCCAATGACCCGACGGCTGACACAATGACCCAGTTGCCGACCTAGGCACGATTCCCCAGCCTACCCACTCACGCATATGACCGTTCAACCATCAAATTTTAAATTTAATTTAACAATCAACATAACAACATTTAACATTCAAGTATTCAACAACTTAACAAATAAGACAAACAGACAAAAATGCATATAATTAAATTAATTTTTTATTTATTAATGAATTACATATTTTATATTTACATTATTACAAATTTACAATTACATTTAAACAAATTTTACAACAAAATTAAATTACATTTTTAAAAAAATTACAAATTGAAAAATTAAAA